>JAPYMA010000286.1:0-21773 GCA_035041965.1 Anisakis pegreffii | reverse complement strand
TACTGATGCTGTAGGGCATGGCACATTCAAACCTACCGTACCCTCAGCGTTGACCAGTAACGTATCAATTTCTTCACACCAGTCGATCGAGCAGAATCTCCGCATTCAGAAAAATATATATTTTGTCGGGCGATTTCGCATAGTTGAGAAGCTATAGCTATTTGATTAAAGCTATCTGAACTGGCGCTGAGGTGCTTATTGATATGCATTTGATCACAATAAATCAATGCATATTGTGCATTAGTATAGCCATATGGATACATTGAAGGCTACCGTCTTCTCCAGTTCGCCCGGAAACATACTCATGTTCGTACAACATTCGATTGAGCAGAACCCCTGCTTTCTAAAAATGAAAATACCACTGGAAAATTCCGCCTGTGCGGGGAGATATAGCTATTTTACTGATGCTGTAGGGCATGGCACATTCAAACCTACCGTACCCTCAGCGTTGACCAGTAACGTATCAATTTCTTCACACCAGTCGATCCAGCAGAATCTCCGCATTCAGAAAAATATATATTTTGTCGGGCGATTTCGCATAGTTGAGAAGCTATAGCTATTTGATTAAAGCTATCTGAACTGGCGCTGAGGTGCTTATTGATATGCATTTGATCACAATAGATCATTGCATATTATGCATTAGTATAGCCATATGGATACATTGAAGCCTACCGTCTTCTCAAGTTCGCCCGGAAACATACTCATGTTCGTACAACATTCGATTGAGCAGAACCTCTGCTTTCTAAAAATGAAAATACCACTGGAAAATTCCGCCTGTGCGGGGAGATATAGCTATTTTACTGATGCTGTAGGGCATGGCATATTCAAACGTACCGTACCCTCAGCGTTGACCAGTAACGTATCAAATTCTTCACACCAGTCGATCGAGCAGAATCTCCGCATTCAGAAAAATATATATTTTGTCGGGCGATTTCGCATAGTTGAGAAGCTATAGCTATTTGATTAAAGCTATCTGAACTGGCGCTGAGGTGCTTATTGATATGCATTTGATCACAATAGATCAATGCATATTATACATTAGGATAGCCATATGGGTACATTGAAGCCCACCGTCTTCTCAAGTTTGCCCGGAAACATATTCAACTTTGTAGGTTATTCGATTGAGCAGAACCTCTGCTTTCTAAAAATGAAAATACCACTGGAAAATTCCGCCTGTGCGGGGAGATATAGCTATTTTACTGATGCTGTAGGGCATGGCACATTCAAACCTACCGTACCCTCAGCGTTGACCAGTAACGTATCAATTTCTTCACACCAGTCGATCGAGCAGAATCTCCGCATTCAGAAAAATATATATTTTGTCGGGCGATTTCGCATAGTTGAGAAGCTATAGCTATTTGATTAAAGCTATGTGAACTGGCGCCGAGGTGCTTATTGATATGCATTTGATCACAATAGATCAATGCATATTATACATTAGGATAGCCATATGGGTACATTGAAGCCCACCGTCTTCTCAAGTTTGCCAGGAAACATATTCAACTTTGTAGGTTATTCGATTTAGCAGAACCTCTGCTTTCTAAAAATGAAAATACGACTGGAAAATTCCGCCTGCGTGGGGAGATATAGCTATTTTACTGATGCTGTAGGGCATGGCATATTCAAACGTACCGTACCCTCAGCGTTGACCAGTAACGTATCAAATTCTTCACACCAGTCGATCGAGCAGAATCTCCGCATTCAGAAAAATATATATTTTGTCGGGCGATTTCGCATAGTTGAGAAGCTATAGCTATTTGATTAAAGCTATCTGAACTGGCGCTGAGGTGCTTATTGATATGCATTTGATCACAATAGATCAATGCATATTATGCATTAGTATAGCCATATGGATACATTGAAGGCTACCGTCTTCTCCAGTTCGCCCGGAAACATACTCATGTTCGTACGACATTCGATTGAGCAGAACCTCTGCTTTCTAAAAATGAAAATACGACTGGAAAATTCCGCCTGTGCGGGGAGATATAGCTATTTTACTGATGCTGTAGGGCATGGCACATTCAAACCTACCGTACCCTCAGCGTTGACCAGTAACGTATCAATTTCTTCACACCAGTCGATCCAGCAGAATCTCCGCATTCAGAAAAATATATATTTTGTCGGGCGATTTCGCATAGTTGAGAAGCTATAGCTATTTGATTAAAGCTATCTGAACTGGCGCTGAGGTGCTTATTGATATGCATTTGATCACAATAAATCAATGCATATTGTGCATTAGTATAGCCATATGGATACATTGAAGGCTACCGTCTTCTCCAGTTCGCCCGGAAACATACTCATGTTCGTACAACATTCGATTGAGCAGAACCTCTGCTTTCTAAAAATGAAAATACCACTGGAAAATTCCGCCTGTGCGGGGAGATATAGCTATTTTACTGATGCTGTAGGGCATGGCACATTCAAACCTACCGTACCCTCAGCGTTGACCAGTAACGTATCAATTTCTTCACACCAGTCGATCGAGCAGAATCTCCGCATTCAGAAAAATATATATTTTGTCGGGCGATTTCGCATAGTTGAGAAGCTATAGCTATTTGATTAAAGCTATGTGAACTGGCGCCGAGGTGCTTATTGATATGCATTTGATCACAATAGATCAATGCATATTATACATTAGGATAGCCATATGGGTACATTGAAGCCCACCGTCTTCTCAAGTTTGCCCGGAAACATATTCAACTTTGTAGGTTATTCGATTGAGCAGAACCTCTGCTTTCTAAAAATGAAAATACCACTGGAAAATTCCGCCTGTGCGGGGAGATATAGCTATTTTACTGATGCTATAGGGCATGGCACATTCAAACCTACCGTACCCTCAGCGTTGACCAGTAACGTATCAATTTCTTCACACCAGTCGATCGAGCAGAATCTCCGCATTCAGAAAAATATATATTTTGTCGGGCGATTTCGCATAGTTGAGAAGCTATAGCTATTTGATTAAAGCTATCTGAACTGGCGCTGAGGTGCTTATTGATATGCATTTGATCACAATAGATCAATGCATATTATTCATTAGTATAGCCATATGGGTACATTGAAGCCTACCGTCTTCTCAAGTTTGCCCGGAAACATATTCATACTTCGTACAGTCATTCGATTGAGCAGAACCTCTGCTTTCTAAAAATGAAAATAACACTGGAAAATTCCGCCTGTGCGGGGAGGTATAGCTATTTTACTGATGCTGTAGGGCATGGCACATTCAAACCTACCGTACCCTCAGCGTTGACCAGTAACGTATCAATTTCTTCACACCAGTCGATCGAGCAGAATCTCCGCATTCAGAAAAATATATATTTTGTCGGGCGATTTCGCATAGTTGAGAAGCTATAGCTATTTGATTAAAGCTATCTGAACTGGCGCTGAGGTGCTTATTGATATGCATTTGATCACAATAGATCAATGCATATTATACATTAGGATAGCCATATGGGTACATTGAAGCCCACCGTCTTCTCAAGTTTGCCCGGAAACATATTCAACTTTGTAGGTTATTCGATTGAGCAGAACCTCTGCTTTCTAAAAATGAAAATACCACTGGAAAATTCCGCCTGTGCGGGGAGATATAGCTATTTTACTGATGCTGTAGGGCATGGCACATTCAAACCTACCGTACCCTCAGCGTTGACCAGTAACGTATCAATTTCTTCACACCAGTCGATCGAGCAGAATCTCCGCATTCAGAAAAATATATATTTTGTCGGGCGATTTCGCATAGTTGAGAAGCTATAGCTATTTGATTAAAGCTATCTGAACTGGCGCTGAGGTGCTTATTGATATGCATTTGATCACAATAGATCAATGCATATTATACATTAGGATAGCCATATGGGTACATTGAAGCCCACCGTCTTCTCAAGTTTGCCCGGAAACATATTCAACTTTGTAGGTTATTCGATTGAGCAGAACCTCTGCTTTCTAAAAATGAAAATACCACTGGAAAATTCCGCCTGTGCGGGGAGATATAGCTATTTTACTGATGCTATAGGGCATGGCACATTCAAACCTACCGTACCCTCAGCGTTGACCAGTAACGTATCAATTTCTTCACACCAGTCGATCGAGCAGAATCTCCGCATTCAGAAAAATATATATTTTGTCGGGCGATTTCGCATAGTTGAGAAGCTATAGCTATTTGATTAAAGCTATCTGAACTGGCGCTGAGGTGCTTATTGATATGCATTTGATCACAATACATCAATGCATATTATACCCAAGCATACCCTTATGCGCACATTGAAGCCTACCGTCTTCTCAGGTTTGCCCGGAAACATATTCAACTTTGTACATCATTCGATTGAGCAGAACCTCTGCTTTCTAAAAATGAAAATACCACTGGAAAATTCCGCCTGTGCGGGGAGATATAGCTATTTTACTGATGCTGTAGGGCATGGCACATTCAAACCTTCCGTACGCTCAGCGTTGACCAGTAACGTATCAATTTCTTCACACCAGTCGATCCAGCAGAATCTCCGCATTCAGAAAAATATATATTTTGTCGGGCGATTTCGCATAGTTGAGAAGCTATAGCTATTTGATTAAAGCTATCTGAACTGGCGCTGAGGTGCTTATTGATATGCATTTGATCACAATAAATCAATGCATATTGTGCATTAGTATAGCCATATGGATACATTGAAGGCTACCGTCTTCTCCAGTTCGCCCGGAAACATACTCATGTTCGTACAACATTCGATTGAGCAGAACCTCTGCTTTCTAAAAATGAAAATACCACTGGAAAATTCCGCCTGTGCGGGGAGATATAGCTATTTTACTGATGCTGTAGGGCATGGCACATTCAAACCTACCGTACCCTCAGCGTTGACCAGTAACGTATCAATTTCTTCACACCAGTCGATCCAGCAGAATCTCCGCATTCAGAAAAATATATATTTTGTCGGGCGATTTCGCATAGTTGAGAAGCTATAGCTATTTGATTAAAGCTATCTGAACTGGCGCTGAGGTGCTTATTGATATGCATTTGATCACAATAGATCAATGCATATTATGCATTAGTATAGCCATATGGGTACATTGAAGCCTACCGTCTTCTCAAGTTTGCCCGGAAACATATTCAACTTTGTACATCATTCGATTGAGCAGAACCTCTGCTTTCTAAAAATGAAAATACCACTGGAAAATTCCGCCTGTGCGGGGAGATATAGCTATTTTACTGATGCTGTAGGGCATGGCACATTCAAACCTACCGTACCCTCAGCGTTGACCAGTAACGTATCAATTTCTTCACACCAGTCGATCGAGCAGAATCTCCGCATTCAGAAAAATATATATTTTGTCGGGCGATTTCGCATAGTTGAGAAGCTATAGCTATTTGATTAAAGCTATCTGAACTGGCGCTGAGGTGCTTATTGATATGCATTTGATCACAATAGATCAATGCATATTATACATTAGGATAGCCATATGGGTACATTGAAGCCCACCGTCTTCTCAAGTTTGCCCGGAAACATATTCAACTTTGTAGGTTATTCGATTGAGCAGAACCTCTGCTTTCTAAAAATGAAAATACCACTGGAAAATTCCGCCTGTGCGGGGAGATATAGCTATTTTACTGATGCTATAGGGCATGGCACATTCAAACCTACCGTACCCTCAGCGTTGACCAGTAACGTATCAATTTCTTCACACCAGTCGATCGAGCAGAATCTCCGCATTCAGAAAAATATATATTTTGTCGGGCGATTTCGCATAGTTGAGAAGCTATAGCTATTTGATTAAAGCTATGTGAACTGGCGCCGAGGTGCTTATTGATATGCATTTGATCACAATCGATCAATGCATATTATACATTAGGATAGCCATATGGGTACATTGAAGCCCACCGTCTTCTCAAGTTTGCCCGGAAACATATTCAACTTTGTAGGTTATTCGATTGAGCAGAACCTCTGCTTTCTAAAAATGAAAATACCACTGGAAAATTCCGCCTGTGCGGGGAGATATAGCTATTTTACTGATGCTGTAGGGCATGGCACATTCAAACCTACCGTACCCTCAGCGTTGACCAGTAACGTATCAATTTCTTCACACCAGTCGATCGAGCAGAATCTCCGCATTCAGAAAAATATATATTTTGTAGGGCGATTTCGCATAGTTGAGAAGCTATAGCTATTTGATTAAAGCTATGTGAACTGGCGCCGAGGTGCTTATTGATATGCATTTGATCACAATCGATCAATGCATATTATACATTAGGACAGCCATATGGGTACATTGAAGCCCACCGTCTTCTCAAGTTTGCCCGGAAACATGTTCAACTTTGTAGGTTATTCGATTGAGCAGAACCTCTGCTTTCTAAAAATGAAAATACCACTGGAAAATTCCGCCTGTGCGGGGAGATATAGCTATTCTATTGATGCTATAGGGCATGGCACATTCAAACCTACCGTACCCTCAGCGTTGACCAGTAACGTATCAATTTCTTCACACCAGTCGATCGAGCAGAATCTCCGCATTCAGAAAAATATATATTTTGTCGGGCGATTTCGCACAGTTGAGAAGCTATAGCTATTTGATTAAAGCCATCTGAACTGGCCCTGAGGTGCTCATTGATGTGCACTTGATCACTTTAGATCAATGCATATTATTCATTAGTATAGCCATGTGGGTACATTGAAGCCTACTGTCTTCTCAATTTTGCCCGAAAACATATTCAACGTTGTAGACTATTCGATTGAGCAGAACCTCTGCTTTCTAAAAATGAAAATACGACTGGAAAATTCCGCCTGTGCGGGGAGATATAGCTATTTTACTGATGCTGTAGGGCATGGCACATTCAAACCTACCGTACCCTCAGCGTTGACCAGTAACGTATCAATTTCTTCACACCAGTCGATCGAGCAGAATCTCCGCATTCAGAAAAATATATATTTTGTCGGGCGATTTCGCATAGTTGAGAAGCTATAGCTATTTGATTAAAGCTATCTGAACTGGCGCTGAGGTGCTTATTGATATGCATTTGATCACAATACATCAATGCATATTATACCCAAGCATACCCTTATGCGCACATTGAAGCCTACCGTCTTCTCAGGTTTGCCCGGAAACATATTCAACTTTGTACATCATTCGATTGAGCAGAACCTCTGCTTTCTAAAAATGAAAATATCACTGGAAAGTTCCGCCTGTGCGGGGAGATATAGCTATTTTACTGATGCTGTAGGGCATGGCACATTCAAACCTACCGTACCCTCAGCGTTGACCAGTAACGTATCAAGTTCTTCACACCAGTCGATCGAGCAGAATCTCCGCATTCAGAAAAATATATATTTTGTCGGGCGATTTCGCATAGTTGAGAAGCTATAGCTATTTGATTAAAGCTATCTGAACTGGCGCTGAGGTGCTCATTGATATGCATTTGATCACCATAGATCAATGCATATTATACATTAGTAGAGCAATATAGCCACATTGAAGCCCACCGTCTTCTCAAGATTGCCCGGAAACATACTCATCTTCGTACAACATTCGATTGAGCAGAACCTCTGCTTTCTAGAAATGAAAATACCACTGGAAAATTCCGCCTTTGCGGGGAGATATAGCTATTTTACTGATGCTATAGGGCATGGCACATTCAAACCTACCGTACCCTCAGCGTTGACCAGTAACGTATCAATTTCTTCACACCAGTCGATCGAGCAGAATCTCCGCATTCAGAAAAATATATATTTTGTCGGGCGATTTCGCATAGTTGAGAAGCTATAGCTATTTGATTAAAGCTATCTGAACTGGCCCTGAGGTGCTCATTGATGTGCACTTGATCACTTTAGATCAATGCATATTATTCATTAGTATAGCCATGTGGGTACATTGAAGCCTACTGTCTTCTCAATTTTGCCCGTAAACATATTCAACGTTGTAGACTATTCGATTGAGCAGAACCTCTGCTTTCTAAAAATGAAAATACGACTGGAAAATTCCGCCTGTGCGGGGAGATATAGCTATTTTACTGATGCTGTAGGGCATGGCACATTCAAACCTACCGTACCCTCAGCGTTGACCAGTAACGTATCAATTTCTTCACACCAGTCGATCGAGCAGAATCTCCGCATTCAGAAAAATATATATTTTGTCGGGCGATTTCGCATAGTTGAGAAGCTATAGCTATTTGATTAAAGCTATCTGAACTGGCCCTGAGGTGCTCATTGATGAGCACTTGATCACTTTAGATCAATGCATATTATTCATTAGTATAGCCATGTGGGTACATTGAAGCCTACTGTCTTCTCAATTTTGCCCGTAAACATATTCAACGTTGTAGACTATTCAATTGAGCAGAACCTCTGCTTTCTAAAAATGAAAATACGACTGGAAAATTCCGCCTGCGTGGGGAGATATAGCTATTTTACTGATGCTGTAGGGCATGGCATATTCAAACGTACCCTACCCTCAGCGTTGACCAGTAACGTATCAAATTCTTCACACCAGTCGATCGAGCAGAATCTCCGCATTCAGAAAAATATATATTTTGTCGGGCGATTTCGCACAGTTGAGAAGCTATAGCTATTTCATTAAAGCCATCTGAACTGGCCCTGAGGTGCTCATTGATGTGCACTTGATCACTTTAGATCAATGCATATCATTCATTAGTATAGCCATGTGGGTACATTGAAGCCTACTGTCTTCTCAATTTTGCCCGAAAACATATTCAACGTTGTAGACTATTCGATTGAGCAGAACCTCTGCTTTCTAAAAATGAAAATACGACTGGAAAATTCCGCCTGTGCGGGGAGATATAGCTATTTTACTGATGCTATAGGGCATGGCACATTCAAACCTACCGTACCCTCAGCGTTGACCAGTAACGTATCAATTTCTTCACACCAGTCGATCGAGCAGAATCTCCGCACAGTCAATCTTTCGACATCCGGAAAATTTTTACTTATTTACAGCTCAAGTGGTAAACCAGAGAATAACACGCCACTTCAGAAAATTTTAGATGGGCGAAGAAAACAGAACAAGTCACGCAATGAGAACGGAACAACTAGAGCGGGACTACGACAATTTGCCTTGCGACAAGTGCCACTCCGACAATTTGCGCATGCCTCACCACTGAGCAGCATATTGCTTTTTGGCGGAGTTTTGGCGTAGATGGATTTGTCGGTCATCTGTTAGACGAGCTTCAATATTTTTTTGCTGCTCTTAATCGAACTCTGTTTGTGTGAACATTACCCGCATCAATTAGTTCGCCAATAGTTGTGCATGACCTTTTACCTCGATTTCTCGCCTCAGCCCATTTCTCCTTGACGTAAACAGCGAGATTACCGATTAGTTCTCCTCCGAGTGCTGAGGGGTGGTTTATGGAGCGTGCTTTTAGCTTGCTCATTCAATAAGGAATGTTCGCTTATTTGTAATTGGTCGTAAAGTGGTTCTGTTTTCGCGTTGGTTTGAATTTGTTATGGTCACTTCTGAAAGTTCGAATGTTTCGTTGAGTGATTACGATTTTTAGTGGTTCGTGAGTATGTCGGTTGCAAGTCGATTGCGTCGTATGCGCAAACAACCACCTGAAGGTTGGGATCTCATCGAGCCTACATTGGATGAATTCGAAGCGAAAATGCGTGAAGCAGAAACAGATCCGCATGAGGGTAAGCGTCGCACCGAAACATTGTGGCCGATATTCAAAGTGAGTTTTTAGTAACACAGCTGTGAAGCATCTACTCCACGTACTGATCTGATTTTCCGGTTATACCCTCTCAGTGTTACGTATTGATTGGTTGTTAGTCGTGCAGATTAATTTTGTTGAAAATTTTTGAACTTTTAGATTCATCACCAGCGTTCAAGATATATTTATGACTTATATTATAAACGGGAGGTGATCAGTAAAGAACTGTATCAGTTTTGTCTGGATACGAAACTTGCTGATGCCAAACTGATTGCGAAATGGAAGAAACAAGGCTATGAGAACCTCTGCTGTCTTCGATGCATACAAACCAGAGACACAAACTTCGGCACAAATTGCATTTGCAGGGTCCCGAAAAGCAAGCTGGATGCTGTAAGTACCACACTATTTGCCGTTTTTGAATGCTTGTGGCACATTTGGAATTGATTTTGAACTGACTTTTGTGATGTTTCATTTGTACATTGTTGATCAGAAGTGGAGACTGGGAGCAGTTCAGATTTCACTGAATATGATGATTATTCTCGAACTGGAAAATTGAACAATGTCTCAATGAGGAGTTCTGAGAAGAAACTGTTAATTCCTGTTGGAATTATAGTTCGGATTCAATTGAAACTGATCCTTCGAATAATTTCAGGGCCGAGTAATTGAATGTGTGCATTGTGGGTGTCGTGGCTGCTCGGGATGAACGTCACTGACTGAGTTTGTTTTATTTTTAATCCACAGTTTTCGTATTCGTTATATTGTATAGTTTTGTATGCTCATTGTCGAACGTTGTATGTGGATGAAAATTATTTCTCTTCAAAGGTACATCATATGTGAATGCCATGTAAATCTATATCGTTTCATATTTGAGTACCATCACCTGAGTATTGCTTACCGTTTTCTCATTGTTATTTGATGGTTGTTTGTTGCATTATATGAAGTGAAATGAGCTATTCGAAAATAGGGCGTCCAAATGTTGTACATTTCCCGCTCTCTTTGCTACAAACCTGTTTTCATTAAATGTTCTTTCCAATCATCCTTTATGATTCTCACGCAGAACGCATATAATTTCTGAGATGCATGGCTTCACCGCCCTTCGTCAACATCCTAAATTCAAATCCTTACCAATCAATTCCTCACAACAGTTTTTCTCAAATTTGTACTTCTCATTTATCTTCAGTTACCATCTTTTCAATTATTTAAGTTCGACGACCTGTTTCGTTTTTCATTTATCGTTATCGACTTGTTGGATCATCATCACATTATCAAGTAATAAATATCCGTTTAGATTTGCTATTAGTTGACAATGGATGACAGAAGAGAGTGAGTAAGTGAACTTTTATTTTTATTTTAGTTTGCTATGTTGAATCGGAAGTGGTTGATGAGATTTTTGAAAATTCGACGCAGTAATTTAATGAAAAGAGTGTTCATTCTAGCAAGGAGTCATCGCTGTTGTGCATCATGTCATAGTACCTATCATCCTGTTCCTTAAAATTAACACTTTGGAGCCCCTCTCTTGAACGAAAAATTTTCTTGTAAGCAAAAATGCGTACTCTTTATATAAAAATATACATATTATATTACATAACAATGGTGATAACCGAAAATTACGCAACCGTAAATTTCAATTTGAAGAGGCAGATAGTAGATCTCTGGCTGGTCACACTCAAGTTGTTGTGGTAAAAAATTTGAACGCAATGGAATTCACTTTAGATGCTGCGTATAACAACGGAATGATTTGCTGATGTTTGCTGAGAATCGCTTTGAATTGCAACCTCAGTGAGTAATTTGTGCTGAATTTTTCAATTATATCGACAATTATTCGTTGAATGAACGACGAGGACGCGACTGGTAGTACAATCAAACCATTCAAATAGTTTGTCACCATATCATCCAGTAATGACGTTTCGAAGTTTCTCATCAACAACTGAAAAAAAAGAAACGGTCTACACGTACATATCTGCATGACCGCATCGTTGCGATTCAACCACGTTTTCAATATTGCTCGGATCCACTTAGCTATTGTGAGCAGAGCAAATGCGTTTCGAATCAAACAAATGAAAATACGTTGTAAACAGCAACATAAACCAACTTACGATATTTTGTATATAGAGTTTGGAGAGTCTTACAAAAAGTGATTGATTAAATTTGCATTCGGATGGAGGTTTATAGATGAGCCGAGAAACGTTAAGGAAAAGATATGAAGCAATACGACAACTTTGGGCACACATTTCAACATTGGATTTATAAAGGATTCTTTGCAGAATGCCAATTATCGGCTCAAACCATCGTAAAATCGAATTTCGACTCCACTGTTCGTGAACAACCGAAATGGTGTTCAGTGACTGAAAATGATAGCAAGTTGTGATCAAAGTGAATCTACAAAATCCTTTCTGGTTGTTAACAGTTAACCGTTTCTCCGTTTCACGAAAAATCCTTTTGGTGCGCATTCCTTTTGTTCCAAAACTTTCTTTCGCATCCTATCACTGATACACATCTTTACGAAAATCCAAGCCTTACACTAGATCAAAATCTGATGAAATAATTTGGCATACAGCGAAAGTTTTTGATGTGGATTTACGGTAAACGTCGAATTTTTTTGCCACAACAAAATGTTGAATTAGTATTCTAAACTGATTGATTGGTTCACCTCAAAGATCCATTTCGCAATCGTCGCACTGCTTAAATCGTTCGAATCAAACACCTTACATTCAAGATTCTTATCAGTCAAAAAACGTCGAAAACCATGGCAAATGAACCGAGAAATACGCATCACATCTGCAATCTATTCACACAGTATTGAAAGGAATTTAAGTGAAACTCTCACTTGATTCATATGCATAACGATGAAACTGATAGTGAGAAATCAATGTCAAATTTGTATATTGCACGTTAATCATTGTGATCATGTGATCACAACGGATCACCAAGATTACATTCTTTGCAAAAAATTAGACAAGAACTACCATCTGACCTTCACTGTCGGGCTGACTCATCACAACAGCAAGCCATACAGGTAAGAAGTTATCAACTGGAAAATATAATTCCGAGTCGAAATATTCAAAGAACTCAGTCATGAACTGTAACGCTAATTTAGTTGATTCAAGTCGTTCACTGAGAAGCGCATTCGAGATCGAAACCATTCCTTGTGACGCTAATATTGCATTATCTTTACAACGAAAACGCATCTGGAACGTAATGCGTTAACGAAGTATGTGCCGAAAGGTGTCTGCGTTGAGATTCATGTCGACGTGAATATCACACAAACGACTATTGATAATAACGGAATAATTTTATTATGAACTCAATGAAACAATTCCCATCTCTAGCGAAATTATATAATATTGACTCACAATAATCACGGAGATGAACTGTTAAGCGTAATATAAGTCATCAAGACGTGGAATTGCAAACAATCTTATGTTCATTTGAACGATGGAAAAAGATTGAAGTCTGAACCTGACTGGTCAGGAATGTAATTGAATGGTTGCAGTCTGAAGTGTATAGTCTATCGAAGGCGATATTCCATACGCAAATCGGCGAATTTCTGCATTGTTGAGCGCTTGCATCAAGAATGTGAGCAATATCTGCACTGGTCATATGTGGCAAAAAACGACTTAATGAATTCACCTGAAATATTTTGAAAATAATGAAATGGATTGCATTCGGTGTGTCAGAGTGAAAATAGAAACACGAATCGGCAATGATGTTCAATGAAATTCAGAGATGAACAAAATGAAATGAGTGTCACAGAATCGCTACCTCGATGCCTTCTTCGACTAAATAAAGATAACTTTCTGCATAAATTCCAGCAGCATTCGTTTCGTTCAGTTTATCGATCACTGAAAAATTTTAGTACTCAACGAGGTTTGCACTGCCCCATCATTTCAAGAACAATTTGCAAATTGAAGTCATAATTTGTGGTTTTTTTCATCACTGAAAACACCAACCTTTTATCTTATAACAAATGAATAAACGATAGAATGATAACTCACAACAACTTAAACTCTTATAGACTTTTGTGGCATCTGAGTTGCTTTCACGATACATTTGAATGAGACAGTGAAGAGCTGTTAAGAGAACTTCTTGACGATTCAGATTGGACGATTCGAATGCACTCATTATCAGCGATAACATCTTATCGCAAACCTCATTCATATCTTCAATATTAATTCACGCTAAAAAGTTAGTGTTCAACGAGAAATTATACAAATAATAGTCAACTGAAACTATTTCTTTGAATATTACAAATGATATATACATCGTGGATTTGTCTCGGCATGTTCGGTTGCTATTAATCGATGGCACTGTCAAAATATCATCGATTCAACATCACTAATAGTGAATGAATGTCAATGTTTTCAAACAGTGAATAGATCATGACTGGAAAATGCAAATAAAATGAAACAGACCTATTGAGTACGCAAAACACAGGAATAAGGTGAGCATTTCAAACAGAGATGAAACTGGCATTTCACGCAATTTTTTCGGTGTAAACTTTGAGAAAATACGCGGTTTGATCGATCGCCAGACTGATTCGCATCCTGAAAATGATTAGGATCGTAACCATCGAGTGCTTTCGAAATTGCCAAAAAGACTAACTCGAACAAACAGAACAAGCGATACGAATGAATACGCTCCAGCTGTCCACATCATCCCTCAAACGATCAACACCTTCGCAATATTCTTTCACAATACTCATCCACGCCTTACCATTCCCTCGACCAATTTCACAACTCTAAATTATCGATAATACTGAACAGAGAATATCTTATTCAAACGTATTATATGATATGTTGATTATTCATTGCTGAGGATTATTCATTCATTCTCAGTTAAGCCAACTTAAAACATTTTGAAGGAGGAACAGTGCGCTGCGTACGCTTACATTAAAGCAATTCACTCCTCGAAAGTAAAGCGTCGAAAATACCAGTGAATTATCAATAATCTGCAGAGGCAGTTCGAATAAAATTAAAAACAAATGAATCGAATTGCGTTATGGATTACAGACATGAGTAACTGATGAAGGCTGCAAAAAAGTTGGCGTGAGCAGATTGAAATAGTGTTGCAAAACTGATTCTGCACCCCACAATTCTTCCGCATTTATCTCTTTGAAGAATGGAAGCAATCGTCTGCAAATACCATTTTATCTGATATTGAAAATCTACTTCTTTGTTACGCAATGGCAGATAAGAACGACAACGAATTAAGATAATCGTAATCGTAACAATAACAATAGAAAGCATCAGGATAATAATGAAACGAAAAACCCAATGAAGTCAATATACACAAATTGACAAAGTTCTTAATATCGAGTCTGCTAAAAACTGAAAACATATCAAGTGACGTGGATAAGAGTAAAAATACAAAATTCTTACAATAAAGCGTCGTGGTGATTGTCTATTCTGAGCAGGATTTGTCGTAAACACTCCATACGACCATTAACACTTGTTTTACCTTCAAAAGCTGCTTTGAAATTTTCAAACAATTCTTACGAATCTCCAGTATTCATTCTGTTACACTCATAGTTTTACCAATCTATAAACTGATTCTGGTCAATTTCAATTGTCAATTTCAATCAAACTATTTCAAAATCAGACACAGGCCAGAAACGGTCAACTTAGATTAATTTTAATCCTATCCTATTTTTCATGACAACATTTTCTAGTTTTTTTTCGTCATTTCAGGCTTTACAGGTTTCTCGCAAGGTGTTTTATAAGTGGCACTGTAAGGCAAATAGCTGAAAGAGAGTACGATTGCAAAATAACAATAATTACAAAAGTAACTTTAAAACTAGCAATGATGGTATCCATAATAATAATAAAAACATTAGTGCTATATTATAAAACAGAAAAATACAGAGGATACTAACCACTGGTCGATTGTGTATTGACATGTCGAAATTTGAAAGAGCAAAAAACTTTGAGGAATGCGTTTGGAGTAATCGTATTATAGGCATTACATAATTCCAAAAACATCACTGAAATCAATAGTTACAATCAAATGGAAACGAGTAAATTCAACTCTGAATTCGGTGTTTCATCGATGAGTGATATTCCAACGAATATTTGCATATAATTAATACATTTCTTCACTCAAATTTCAGTTTTCTCACATCAAACAATGCACATCCTCGTCGTAATATCACCTGATTCAAAACTAATTCATTTGTTTGCTTTCACCGATTAACGTCACGTTCAAATAAGAGAACAGTTTTCGTAATCATGAACTGCGAGGCGCTCAACTATGATACAGCCTAGCCGAATGTTATTCTCAATTTGACGTGAATATTCACTTATTCATTGATTCAGAAGCTTTAATAAACAAACCGCTTGTTGGCATCGACGGATACTGCAGCAGATTGCGGGTAAAACAAATTCGAATGAGTTCAGCGAACATCGACCAAAAATCACAATCACCCATTAAAGTATAAATCTGTTGCCAACTTAGATCTGCACATCTGCACATAAATGCTCTTTCCTGGAAACACTCCTTCATACTCATCAACAAATTTTCTTCGTTTTGGAAATCTCAATGGAACGTAGAATTTAAGTAGCACAACTCTTGATGGCACGCTCACTTGAAACGCGACATCTCTCGAATGATATGGCACAGTGGGGATATAATCAATTACCGTGATTTCAGAGATCGTCATGAGACCATACGCAATAAGCAGTGCGAGCTGTTGACTGGCATTTGCATTCCCCATTGGATAAAACAACTCAACATCGACAACGGAATCTGAAAAAAAAATCTTTTAGAGATTGAAAAATAAAATTCATCATAAGACATCGCGCGAAGCAATCTTGGAACTGGTATCGGCAATTTCCACTCGGCTCAGTAAATTTCTAAAGATGGTGTTCGGGTGAGAGTATTAGATGTTCGAAAGGAAAGTCAATAACAAACAGACAAAAACATTAATAAAATGAACGAAATGCGATGAGCATTCGATGGAACACTATTCAGACAAACGAATCAACGAAAAAAAAAAAGAAACTATTTGGACCTTTAGCGAGTTGGAAAATTCGAAATACCGTTGTCCAAACGAGTAGAAGCGCATGAGCATGATAATTCTGAAGTGTAAATATTCACGAAATGAATCTTCCATGCAGAGTGATCATATAAAAGAACACAAACAAAGAAAAGCATTATTGAACAATACTAAAAAGTGTTAGTATTTGAAAGGTTACGTTTTCGATACTCCTCGTTGTTAATGCTGAAGTGTTGAGGGCATACTGTCGAATTGTACCAACGGCTACTAGAAACGATCGAAAATGTTTCAACAACTCGTTCACTGTTTGTGAATTACTCGCCAGTTGGAGATTCTGAAATTTGAACCAGAACTTGAATCAATTCGCATTTAGCCAGTAACATTCAGAAGATCAACTCATTAGAATCAAGGTCAGATCAACATTTCGCCGGTTTGTTTGATCATATGAAGTTACGCAAAGGGATGAGTTCCACTTCGTTTCGATGAGAACCAATAGAGTGAAAGATGAATGTAAAAAGCAACTATAAATGAGAATCGTCACAGAAATTTTGCAATGGCATCTTTCGAAATCACATCTTCCGGCCTATGCAAGTGGACTGCATGTTTTTTTGTCGCATTTAAAAATAAGCTGTTAAACGACAAATAAGCTAAATGAGAACCTGTGTTGCCATTGCGATATATCCCAGTGAACGATCAAACTCAATCATCAACGTTTCGTTACCATCCGAAACAATTCGTTTGTATAATTGCTGCATGCACCCAAACGACATTTCACATCCTTCTTCGTCGTTCAGCTCAATTCACGTATCATTTAGAATTTCATTTGAAGTTATCACATTCAAATATTCAATGTATCTGTCATTCTTTACAAAGCGATTTACAGCAGTGACACTTCAAATTTCGGTAAGCGTCCCCACCGGCTTAAGACTGCTACTTAGAGTATTGACTTATATGATAGAACCAGCAAATCATTATTCTCAATCTAACGATTGAAAGTTATCATATTCAATTATTGTCTTTTTTCAGCAATGTTTGTGAACATTAACATCAACCGAATTTTGATCGTTTGACAATGTTGATGATTTCAAGTTAGATTTAAATAAAACTGGTGGAATATACAAAGTGGTACCAGATGCAATGATAAACGAAATGCGTTAAGTTTAATGGCTGAAGGAAGATTGTATTGTATTGACGGTAATGAGTAGTAATCGTAATTGTAAGCATTCACTCGATTTGCACAACTCCATTCATGACATCTCCATTCGGGCAATTCACTTTCTGACGCAAATACATCCAATTGAGTGTCCTTTAACATCGGCATCTTGTTCTGTTCCACTGATCCTTTTTAATGCAATCTCATCATTATCTTTATTCAACATTTCGGACTCACTGAGCGGAACCGTTGGGTTTATCGATATAGTGGCTGAATCGAACCCGAAATTCAAGTCCCTAGAGTATAAATTTTAGAAACAACAAGGCGTTTTTGTGTCGAGGAAGATTACGCAAATTTGCACTAGACTGCTGAATGCACTGTTGTGGGCAATGCTAATTTCCAGTACATTCACAAGCTGAATTCCGAATTCCATTATAAATAATATCGGCTTAAGACTCAAATAAAACAATGGCATTTCACTTCAAGTTAACTCAAAGCAAAAAAGTTAACATTGAATAAATTGCAAATTTCAATTCAAAATATTTCCCGCCGACCGAAACGCCACACTTTAAATATGTAGAGTTCAGATGCAAAGCCCATGAGCAAATGTCGATTCACCTCATTCCGAGACTAACGATAAGTGGGTTGGTGTAAACGATAAAGTGTTCCAGCGAATAATTTAGTGAAAGTAAAGTGTAAGCGGATGTTTCAAGTTTTCCACGCAATCGACGACATTAGAAATTCATCATATTATGATCGTTTTTGTTGTTCACTCAACGAATTGAATAACACTTCATTTCAAAATGCAAACATAAGAATGCCCGTTCCATCGTGAGTTCTAATCAAGATCCTCACACAAAGATGAGATATTCCTTAAGTATGGAAATGAACAATGATTTTATTTCATCACCTATGAGCAAGTGATTTTTCACTCTACGTTTTACTGACGTTGTTTCAGGTGTCAGAACATTCTCATCTGGATGAAAACCTGTCTCATCTTTAATTTTTGATCTCAGTTTTATTTTATGGATGGCATTTGTGGACAAAGCAAGGAGTGTGTCGTTGATATATTGATTTGTGTATTTCCCACCCCGAAGCACCACCATAACAAAGCACCTCAATCAGTATCATGTCTCGTCACGTCGGCAGCCACAGGCCATTCCGCAGATATGACGACCCTCGGTATAGAATTTCTTAAAAATTTTATCTAAATTCGTGGAAAGCATCAATGCAAAAGGAAGAACACTGCAAATCGTCGATGATAAAGGTCACGGAGGGATCAGGACATGATCCATGTCGGCGATTCTCAGTCTGTATAATAATGTTGAATAAAGCCTCTCCATAAGAGGCTATATCACCGTTTGTCAAATCTCTGTCACATGAGATCAAAAATATTCAAAAACAAGAAGTGATGGCGTACGAGGTTTAAAAAAACTAAAAGGGGTCAAAATTAAAATCTGAAACTGATGGTTCAAATCTGAACCACAGGATGCCCCGAATTATTATGCGCAAAATATGCTTCTTCATTCCTTCACCCCATTATCTCGAGTAGAAGTTCATAAATGAATAAAAAACTTGAAATAAATGAATGAAAGTAACAAGCAATGTGAATTTGGCTTGCTTTCAAACGTGGCAACTTGGGACGGCTCTAGTAATTGGCTTCATCTTAAATGCGGGAATTCAAAAAATCCTGGAAATATCCGTCACAGACCAAACGCCTAGACGTTTTTGAAGGGGCCAACTGGTCACTAGACGGGTTCCGAAGTGCCGTTTCGCGACCAGAGGCCTAGAGGAGAAAAGCCTGACTTCCAGTTCGATCTTTTTTTCAGGAGGGACAAATTTAGTCAACCCCAAATAACTGAGACACCCCAAACCTGCCCAAGACTTTCATAGACACAAGCAATCCCAACTGGAAATCAGGCTGAATCAAATACCGCCCAGCTAACGAACAACTGCTGTATGCTTGCTGTACCTCATATATCCTACAATTCCACAACCATTGACTGACTGCCACAATTAGACTCAAACTCCCCCATCCGAAAGTTAAATTTTGATTTGTTCATCCGTAGTCTACAGAAAAACGCAAGCAATAGCCATTCACTAGCTGGACAGCACTTTTGAAAGAGCTCTTTTGACCACACGAAGTGGCTGGAAGACGAAGTTCCATAAAAAGCTCTTTCGAAAAAGAAAAAAACAAGAAAAATAAACGAAAACATAGCAACACCCCCCTCCCCAAAACTTTTAATCCTTTCACATAATTCAGATCAGAAATGAAAACATGAAAACATGCAACACATATCACATTGCAGCATATAAATATCACAATATACAACAAATACCACATCACAGCATACAAACGTCACAATATGCAAACAGATCGCAGCATACAACCAATCACATTATCATAATATCACAAATAGTACAGTATGACAGAAAGAAACATCAGCACATTAATTCATAACGGTGACCAATTCCTCACCGTCACGGCAAACGGATGGTTTCAATTTGTTTCATGCATTATCGCCATGTAGAACACTGCTCTAGCGCGATAAATTTCTTTCAAAATAAATCCAACTAAACTTACTCAAGTACCACAAATGATCGAGCATGGTTACCTAATCGGTTACTACGTTTGGAAGAAAAAGCTGACGAAAGATGGACGATTATGGAACGGATGAACTCATTGCCGTCATGACATGCCATGACAATCCTAAACTCATCGAAAGCGACGAATACTGACGACTCGTTGATTCTTTCACGCGATTTCGGTGTAATATGTGGTAACACGTGGAGAAACATTTATACAGCTGTCGCGCCATGCTTCTCCTACCATTCGAATGGATTTCCTAAAGTTATCGAGTACCTTATTACCACTTTTGACGGGCAATAACTGCACTGGCAAGGGAAATAAGGATAGCATCATAGATGTGTACGAATGCCATCATGACACTAGCTAGTAGATAAGCTTCGGCGAGTAACCACAAACACCCGAGACTTCGAGTCACCAGTCAGCGACTCGACTCTACAGGATGAGTGGTCCAGGCGAACTTTCCAGACCTACCGCTAACTTCATAAGGCTATTCATACCCTACTTAGTAAAGCTCAATTTTTAGGGAATATTTTCTTCATTTGATATGCCAGTACAGCCATTATCAACACCTGATGATAGCTCTCCCAGAAACTAACTCATAAGTTATTTTCAATAGGATAACTTTAGACCATTCGATTGGATTGTATGAGGTTATCGAGTATCTTAGTAACACAAGTGATGAATGATAACTACACTGGCAAGGGACATAAGGATATCATCATAGAATTGTATGAATGCCATCATGACACTAGCTAGTAGATAAGCTTCGGCGAGTAACCACAAACACCCGAGACTTCGAGTCACCAGTCAGCGACTCGACTCTACAGGATGAGTGGTCCAGGCGAACTTTCCAGACCTACCGCTAACTTCATAAGGCTATTCATACCCTACTTAGTAAAGCTCAATTTTTAGGGAATATTTTCTTCATTTGATATGCCAGTACAGCCATTATCAACACCTGATGATAGCTCTCCCAGAAACTAACTCATAAGTTATTTTCAATAGGATAACTTTAGACCATTCGATTGGATTGTATGAGGTTATCGAGTATCTTAGTAACACAAGTGATGAATGATAACTACACTGGCAAGGGACATAAGGATATCATCATAGAATTGTATGAATGCCATCATGACACTAGCTAGTAGATAAGCTTCGGCGAGTAACCACAAACACCCGAGACTTCGAGTCACCAGTCAGCGACTCGACTCTACAGGATGAGTGGTCCAGGCGAACTTTCCAGACCTACCGCTAACTTCATAAGGCTATTCATACCCTACTTAGTAAAGCTCAATTTTTAGGGAATATTTTCTTCATTTGATATGCCAGTACAGCCATTATCAACACCTGATGATAGCTCTCCCAGAAACTAACTCATAAGTTATTTTCAATAGGATAACTT
>JAPYMA010000285.1:0-50558 GCA_035041965.1 Anisakis pegreffii | reverse complement strand
CGTTTGTTGTTTTGGTTTATTTTCCAAGATTGTCCTAAAGTTGGGGCTGTAGGATGCCGCCCCACCCCCTTTTGGAAGTTTTCATCAGTTTTTTTCTTTTATCTTTTTTTCTTTTTGGAGTTCTTAGTATTGTTTCTAATGTGTTTGACAGTTTATTGGAGAATTTTTATTTGACATTTTATTCTTATTTTCTTTATAAATTTTTTGATTATTTTGAATTTTCTGGGAGCGCACGTAAAGTGTAAATTCTTTTTATGTTTTAATCTTATCTTGTTTTTTAAATGTAACGTTTAATTTTTATCTTGATTTCTTTAGAATTTATTGTTATAAGACTTTTTATTTATTTTTCTACAGTTTTAAATGAAATGATATTTTTTTATTTTATGTGTTTTAGTGTGATTTCCAGTGTTTTAGGGATGATTGTTATGGTTGGTAATATGAAATTTTACGGTAGTGACCAGTGCCTATTTTACAGATTTAAGTTAAGTTTAAACTGTTGGTCTTCAAAACCAAAAATTTTTATTCTGTAATGACTTTGAGATAATAGTATAAATTTTTTGAGTATTTTCTCTTTCGAAGAAAAGGTTTTTATCTTATTTAATTTTTTTATTTACAAGGGTTTTAAATTTGATTATAGTTTTAAGTAGAGCTAAGATGGTGTTATCTAATTATTGATTCATAGAACATTCCCACTGAATGAACCGTGAGATCATCAACGATAACAACTGCAGAATTTATCGCAGTGAAAACTTTTTGTTCAATACTTACCCCTTGGTCCTCAGCCAAAACGTCCTCAGTGTTTCATTATTTTTGCACTCGTTTGCAATCATCGCATCGACATCTAGTTCATTCACGTAATTTTCAAGTCGTTGGACAAGTAAATTATCAATTTCCCTAGCTGAAGCAATGGTTACTCTTAAGATCTTTACAAGTACTGAACAAGAGTACATGAATGGGATGAGACCTGAATATATGAACAAATTGCAAATGCTACAATTGAAATTTGTGGTTTATTTGTAAGTGAAACTGTGACTGATCGGTTACCTGAAAAACCCGTATACTTGTTAACCAGTTGTAAGTCACCCGAAATATGTAAACTTGGAGGTGCAGGTTGAGACTCGAAATGCTCACCCCTATTGATATGTACATTTGAACGCGTGAAACGTCCTAATCTGCTTTCTCGTTCCCAATCTAAACTACACGATAAGAAATTTGTGTAAAACATGCTGAACTACTTTTGTCACTATGGAAACATGTAGAAAATTCGAACTTTATTCGATTATTTCTCGTCACTCAAAATCATCTGAATTACAAACAGCACTCGATGATTATTTTAAATTGAGTTTTTATTGTTTTTTTTACTTCATCAGCAATACTCTTTCAATGATTTTTTTCATTCCAGAAATTCAAATCGCACAGTCATAACACACTAAAAGCTAAAACTACTTTAACACATTTAACGTTCAATTTCACCTCAGCATTTCACAAACGTATCTTGCTCATAATAATTTCATAAGTTCAAACCAACAAATACTAATGTCTCAACGGTATCAAGGAAATTCCTTATCAAACTATGAAGAAGTAGCAAAAAAAGCACATCTCATGAAAGTGCTGGAGGAAAGCAAAAGTACGAACCTGTATGCGATACACTTTTAGGGATCGACAATAAAACGAGAGTAGTGCAGAAGGCGGCCAAGAAGAACAGGGTGATACGTTTCAAATAAATACGCATGATGAATAATGAATGGTTGTGAAAATGGCGATAACTCTTCTACATGCTAGCGTATTGCTTCATTTATACACTCTCGATGAGACGTAATTGATTGAAGGAACAAGATGGATGAATATTCTGAAGAAATTGCGATTCTCATTTGCGACTGAATTGCAGAATATTTTAATCCGTTCATCCTGCGAACACACAATAAAATACAACGATAAACGAAAGTATTCACAATCAATGCAGCTAATACGTCGAACAACACATGTTCTTTTTCCATAGCGCACGAATGAAAGCCAGACCCAGGGTGTGATCATCATTCGAATGATACTATCGGGAAGGCTTCATCCCATTCGCTATAATACTGATAATTGTTCGAAAAGGAAACCATCACTGAAGAATTTGTTCGATTTGACCGATGAGCTCTCTACTTTTATTAAAGAGCATTTCCAGTTTCATTGCATCAAAAATTAATACCTGATCTGCTCTACATCATGAAGACCGTTGATTTCACAGTTGCAGACTGTTCCGAATGACTGCAAACGGAAGGATCTCTTATCAGTCAGCAGCTATAAGGATGCACAGATCGACAATTAGAAACTGTGGTTGATGAGAATGTTTGAATAAGGAGTGAAACTATCAATTGGTTTGCAATGAACAATGTAGCGGCTAATTGATATTTGGATGAACATTAATCGAAACAATAAATGGAATCTCCGATGCTTCTTCAACATCAATGCCATGATAAGAAAATATACAGTGAAACTTGCCAACATCTTCAAAAGACAGCCGTGATTGAATGATAAAATGATAACGAAACGATTTAGTGCTGTCCAACCAATTGGACGCTGAAGAAAAAGAACGAATTTGATGGCGAGATAGAAAGAGTGTGGTAAGAATGACGAATTGGTATAGGAATTTGTTTTCGTGTTGATGAATTTCAACGATCAAAACGTATATCAAATACACTTGTTGCCGTTTGTTAGAAACTACTCTCTTTGGTTCGATTTTTTGGCGACTTTTTTTGGAAGCAAATGACAATGATACGGCAATAAAAATCAGCATTATTCAATCATTAATAGCTCAGAATCAACTGTTTGTTGTGCAATCAAAGCGAACGCATCAAATATCACCTTTATGGAGCGTTTATTTTGTCATTCATCCCATTAGCGACGGATGTGGTGCGTTACATTGCTCTCAAACGCATATGTATTCTGCTGTTTGCAGTGCCGCGGCTGTTTAAAGTCAATGGAACCGATTTGATCCTCAATACGGCATGCAATTGCAGATGTGCTAATCCCGCTTCTTTCAATTATATGCTAACATAAATCACAGATTCAATGAAGTTCAAAAAGCATCAAGCGATAAACGCAAAATCCACATGAACTTATCATCGAGTGGTTAGTTCGACTGACAATATTTCAAAGCGTATTGCATATAACGTTATTATCTCAGTTATATCAAAAAAAGACATCAGTAAACGAATGCGTCTTGTTCTTTATTCTCATCAAATGAATGTGTCAGCAAATGTGAAACAGGATATGAATATGGCGAACGATTAAACGAGTCTAAAAACACAAATAACAACTGAACAGCGAGGGCACACCATGCTATCACTACTACAAACACCAATGGTTTACATGATTTCCAAAAATACACACCTCATTATTGCGCCTGTTGCTATCTTATTAATCGTGTGCTAAGTTCACAACAATGACAGATTTTTTGGAACATGAAGGAGGCAAGAAAAAATCTCTCATTAGTACATAGAACAATGTCTCACAGGGATAATTTCGCATAGAAGTGCAGATTGGCAGTATTTTGTGAACGCATGTGGTTGTTATGATCAATACACATCCATGTGCTATTGAACATAAAACATTTAACTTGTGCTGTTGAACATTCGAATTTCTGAAGTAGACATGTAGCTGTTATGATCAATACACATCCATGAAACATTCATTTTAATTGCATCACTCTGAACGACACGAATAAAAAATTCCAGTTCAACTTTTTCCTATTGAGCACAACTGTTATGCGAATATGACCTCATTCAGTGGTTTTAATATAAGACGAACTGTTGACGTTGGGTTTTTTAGGAAGTTTCTAAATGCATGATGACAATAACGTGTGTTCTTTCAATCATGCACTGATTAATGAGTCCTTTTCAGATGCAATAGAAGACATAGGCAACATCCATAATCATTACAGAAGTTGGTTGATAAACCTTAACTTTCGAGTCTTCGTTTGCATTCAAAATGGTCAATATTCAAGTAGTAGAAAAATCTTGCTGGATTTGTTACGGAGATAATCGAATCATCTCGACAAACACTATTCAATTGCTTGTAGGATACTGAAACAATCCTTTCAGTCACCCCAATAACGATAATATCAATCAGGAATCAACATAAGGCATAAAACAGCAGACAATTCTATTTCTGCTCAAATAGCAATGAACTCCAAAATTGTAGCACATATAAAAGATGCACTGTAGAGATCGTGTGAATATTTTCACACCTGCTAATTATCGAACAGTATATGCACAGGCCCTATTCAGAACAAAAGAACAATTATTCGTAAACATAGGTACAAATAAGAACAAGTCTGAGAATGTTGTACATAAACATGCACGCGGATAGTGCTATCGTACGTCGACAATAAATTGTTCATTGAATTGAATTGCAAAGAAAAATAACAAGATTGCAGTGGTAAAAATCGAAGTTGAAGACAAATCGAGACGGATGATGTGAACTTTTAGCGTTAATAACGATAGATACGAGCAGACGTTCATCACTGTAGCGTGAAATTAATAGTACTCCATCAAACTGAATCAAATCAATTGGAGCAGTGTGGATGCTTTCGAAAATATTTAGAGCAACTGTCAAACATAATACAAATAACACTTGTGCATAAATATGAAATGAAGTAAGTGGTATGAATGAAAAGAATGCCAACAATAGGTCGAAACTGACTGAAGAAATAGGTTCGTTGGTTCTATGACAATGGAAAGACAGAAAAAAAAACGAAATCAAGAAATAAAAATTTTGAGAAAGTGTTCAGGCAGTGCATTTAACGAAGAAAATATGGAATGCAATGAGCACTCATGTTGATTTTTAGTAATTAGTGTGAAACAATCGAAGTTTTCTCGTTCGCTGAACTCTCAACAGTATATCTAAGAGAAGTTCGCTGAAACGTCCGCCATCATATCAATCGAAACAATCAACGCTATTGCAGTTGATAATATGTTCTGCACTACGATCATAAAACTTTCAACGAATACAGATAATTAACTGTAATAGGAGAATCGAAGTAGAATTCACTCCAAACGAAATGTGAACGAACAGTTCACATGCTTTGATAAGTGACTGGCAACTTGCTACGATCAAAGACAATCGATGCTGATATACACTGAAGCAAAATACTTACAAAAGTAGCGTGAAAAGTTTACTTATTCCTACTTCAAATTTTATCAGCCTTTCCGATGTAATTGACACCACTTAATAGCAGCCATCTCTTATCAGCTACTTCTAACTTTCCTCATCAAAATTTCTCGTACAGCGACTTTTTTTGCTGAAAAGTAAGTGTCTCGTTGTATCACAAAGGGGATGAATTGATGACCAAGAGGAAAGGAACTGAAGAAAACATGAAGCACTATTCAAACAGACTCGAATGAACGCTTCAGATGTTTGAGCATAACAAAAATGACGTACATTGTCGATTGGTTCACATATGACGAACAGGTTTTTTAATAGACGAACAACGATAAGCACTGATCACCGCATAATGCAAATAATGAAGAGAGTGTAAAATCCAATCTAAGCTTTTACACTCAGCAACGATAAATGGACATTACGATGAAACTGAAGAAAAAAACACAATCTTCAAATGATATCGCACCATATGAATTTGTTTCAGTGAATGGTGAATACGGTTTAGAATTCTGATCAATTGAAGAAATTCATTGAAGGAATCAAAAAATAAAAAATAAAACTACAAATATTTGACCAGAAATGAGGTCGTAATGTCGCGATTTTCAATCGCATTATCATTTTCCACTCTTCTTCAAAGTTAGTTACAACGGATCGCAAAAAGGGACTGGCGCAGCGCTCTTCCTCTACATAAGCAAAAAAAGAACGAAAATTGATGCATCGATTGAGTTGCAATCGTCTCATTCTCTCCTCTCCGTTCAAAACACGAATGCGTTAGCACAATTATTGATGACATTAATAAATTGATCATATAAAAAAACGTTTTGATCATAATGAATAAATTTAATTGCATCTGTCATTGTGATCTTATTCATAATCTTATAAAATGAAGCAATTCATAATATGCGACAAAGTTACTGATTTTTCATATTTGCATTTGTGAAGAGTACAAATTGTTAACAGCAATTTCGTTCATGACGTCCTCTTGCCCTGTTCAATGATGACCAAAGAGTTAAAATCAAGCAGGTCGGAAAGTGTGCAAATTTACCGTTAAGAATACTTGAATGCGAACGTTTCGAAGTGCACTGAATCGAATCCAGTTGAAGAAGTTATTTCGTATTATCACTACAATCGGACGAAATACTAGTGCTATTGTTGCTGCTACTATATCTCAGAAGATGAAAAACAAGGCCAACCCACGTAAGTAACATTAACGCGAACCGTAAACGCGGGCATCCAATGCAAAAAGCATACGAACACTGCTGTGAACAAAGGATAGTGTGTGCATTCAATTCTCGATAACATTACTTCCTTTTTTTTGACAAACGTTTTCCTGCTGATGCACACCAGCAATGAGCACTTTAATTTGCAACATAAAGATTGGGTTTTGAAACAATATAATTAGGTCACTAGAAATCATTTATGGAAATAACAGTTCGTCGTCGATCATCATTCTCAAAGCATTTATCTGAATTTTAATTCAGCAATGAAACACTTGATCCATAGCTAATGTAGCGAGTGTTATATGAATGCATCGCATGCAAGCGATGCATTCCTATAACACCAGCGTTCATTCAAATTGAAATTCACGTACAAGTCAATCAGTTCGATGGCGTCAGTGATTTTCACACGTTTCTAAGCTCAAAAATCTGAGGCAATGAATGTGAAATTATCTCAACACGATCTCACGCGCACTTCACTACAGAATCCATATTAATTCAGGCTGCAAGCAGATCCTCGAATTAACCATTACAAATTATTGCTTAACAGCGTTTTCGGTAACTTTGACTTATTATCAAGGACAAACGCCTCATCTCTCTGCCCACACCACTTTTTCAACTACTCTCCTCTGGTGTGAAGTAATATTTTGCACGCATCATAGAGGTGATAATTCTAGGAATCTTGATTTCAACAACTGTGTACAAAGTATTTACATATATGAGACAAAGACATGAAATTAATCTGATGTTACACACGAGAATCTGCGATAAACATCGTAAATGAATTTTCCATTGTCGTTTTCAGTTGCTAACAACGAATTGAAATCAACGCTTCTGATGATATTGCAAGTACCAATTAACTGAGTCGTATTAATCATTGCGACGAGTACACGCCACATAAATACGTCCGATTTATTTCGGTTGATCATTTCTCTCTAAGGGCGATAAAGCATGACCGATCGAGAAGAAAATAATGAATATATTCGCGTTTCTCGAAGTTTGCGCAAAAATTGGTTAATGATCAATCGAAAAGTTGTTAAGATCAATATATGTGAGGTTTTATTGCAGTGATAACAAACAACATGCCCAGGTTTGGTTGTCATTGTGTAAATAAGTTATTTTCTTAAATCTATTTCAAAAAGCGATAATGTAATCGTAACGAGGACATTTAGGAAGTTTGTCATTCGAAATTGATTAATAACCACATAATGTGACACAATAACTGTAGACAGTTTAGAGGAATGAATAATTCAAATTTTATCAGGGATCAACATCGAATTCAATTTGAATTGGGCATTCTACGATATATCAGCCATTCAATTTCATCACTACAACTGGGATTTAACTGAACGAATGATAAAATCAAAGCCAACGTTCGAATGGAAAGCACTGAGTCTGAATCAAAACACATCAATAATGGTAACCGAACGAAAGTTGGTTGCTTTTTCCCAAGTTTTGAACTTCAGAGCTTTGATATTGCAACTCAGCATAAATCCAGTTTCGTCAATCATATTTGAATGTACCTCTTAAAAATACGTCAATATTTGAATTTCGGCGTCTTATTGTCCAATTTTATTTCGACTGAACTAATTGTGAGAAAATGAGCAATATCGTTTATTTCTCAATTATCATCGGAATGTTTCGCTTAAGCACACCGATCATTAACGCTGCATTTGCAGATTCACCGTTTGAATCAATGAGTGAATTTTGATGATTCCGCAGACACTCATTCGCAGTCATATTGAAACGCTACAAGACAAAATAAACAATGAATAAACTACCGACAAGAAAATGAATCAACAAACAAACTAGCATAATAAAGGAATAGATAAGCATCATTATCGATTGAACCGAGGGTAAACAGTACGCAATCAATCAATCAATCAGCAATCTGTAAACCAATATGTCAAATAAGTTTGCTGGAGTCATAGCCACTTCAAGGGATCAGCGTTCAATAACGGTTAATAATGAAGTAGTTGCTCGGTATCTACGAAAAAGTTACGATTGAAAGCGTTTTATTATCGATGTCCTTTATAGGTATCGATGCTGTTACAATTACGCATAACGCAAACCTAAAAGTACCACACAATTTGAATTCGACAAGAATCATCAAACATGTTATTGGTTCACAATCGTTTACATCGAGAGCAATGGTTGTGACTGAGCAGATGATATGCCCTCCCCTTACCGCTTTATATGCTGTTCGGCAAAGATGTTTGGTGATCAAAAGCAATAATAATCATGCTCACAATAATAATAGCAATAACAACAATGATAAACATAATAAAATGAAAGAAAGTAGCAGCAATGATATTAATAAGATTATCAGGAATGAAGGTGATGAGAGTGATGATAATAACATTAATGATACAATGACAGCCATATGAATAATGGCGTCATCACGCTGTTACTACTACTATTAAACTATCATTGTGGTAATTATAAAATCAACAAATTCAACGTTGCACCTAGGAAAATAAAATGTGTAGTGCCACTTTAAGCGCATTCATCATGGAAACGGCATAGCACAGGGTGAACAGTTTGAGACTGAGCCATGGATAATAACAAATTCTGCAGAGGAAATTATCATTTGTGAATGACAATCGGGAAAATTGTGAATGACAATCGTGCATGACTAAATAGAAGTGTTAGAATCATAATGGAATTCAATTATAACGGCTCTGCAGATTAATTGGTTATTGATAAACATTTGAGAGCAAAAAATGGATGTAATTATAACGAATAAATATTATTTATCTACATTTTGAAATTAATTCAGAAGCGAATCACATTTCAAAATTTCACTCATTATTCTTAAACGTTCGAAAGTCTTTCAACTGATTTTGCATTCTAGTTTGAATATGTTCAAAAACAACCAGACAATCAAACTTTTCCATTCGCTCGTCAATCCAAAATGATGAACGATGCAAAAATGTTCTCTCCGAGTATTTTCACTTTCTATATATGATGGTTAAACGGATCAAACAAGCAAGTAGTATATGAATATGTTAACGATCCGATCACATGTGAAGTATTGTCGAATATTCAGCTGAATGCAACACATGGTTAACAACGCATTTGCCATAGTGTACACATGCAAACACACTCACGTTCGAGATTTGTACAAAATAAAAACAAATCATGCATATATCACTCACGGATTGTGAGGATCGTTTATTCTTTTGTATGTAAATTGAACAGTTCCGTTATGTGAATGCAATGAAGCAAAGTGATGAGGAAATGAATTAACTCCGAATTTTCTAAATGAAATGCCACAGAAGAAGACAACGTAAGAGAATTGCAGAAAAGATGAGAGTTATACGGTGACGATAATGCCTTTTTAGTAACAGCAAGTGCAATGCACAAAAGTAACATTGCAAACAGCTTTTGATATGAATTTTCATGACTTCAGTCGTTTAGCAAAAAAATATGCACAGTTCAATAGAATATCCATGCGTCACGCTGACGATGATACGATACAATAATGGTCACTGAGACTATTCGATATTTCTGCATATGAGAACCGCCATTAAATTTAACCATTGGCTAGTATGCATTACTTCTACATCACTGCCTGTTGCTCGATCTAAGTGAATTGTGATCAGAGCTGATGCATTAAGGAACTCATGAATACATTCACTGTTCATTTACCAGAATGGTTATGCATAAAACAACGCGTTGTTCTGCATTTATTATTCACGAATGTGCCAGCAAACAATCTTTGTAAGCATACGTCGCAAATGAAAGCTGAACGGTTATGAAATGATATTATAGAACAATAATAAAGTGCAATGCTGACAGAATTGCTGTACAATACTGAATAATTGGTGAATAAATGATTAGATAAATGGGGATTATTATTATTCACAGCGTAATTTCTATACTGTTGGAATCATTTAATGATGAGAAGTTGGCGAATCTGAACGAACAACGTAACCGGGTCAGTATAAATTATTTCAATTATTCTGAAGAGTCGGTTAATATCGAAATATTCCCACATCAATATGAACTGAGTTTTCTAAAAAAACTCTCTTCCATACAATGCATGGGAAAGAATATAAAATTATGAATTGGTAGAGCATTAAATAGAGGAACCGACTGAGGTTTAATGATGAGAACGTAAACGTACCTCATATCTCGTTGGTCAAAGTTGAAAACGACAAAATATCTCATATAATGAGTTGAGATGAGTTAGTTACATGAATTTGGTTCCTCTTATAAGTGAAAGTTGTTCTGAAAAAAGCACCACTTAATTTTGTTGCTGTTTCTAAAAACTCCAACTTGAAAAATTCACTTTTGATTTAATGTGATTCCAAATGATTAACAATTTTCAGTCAACTTTTCATTCCATTTTCTAAAAAAAAACGATTATGTAACACTGTTGAACGGACAAGCGTTACTGAAAAGAGCAAGCCAAATCCGTCCTAGTGCAACTGCCCTCCGGATAACTGCTATGCCCTGGATAAATTTTCTTGAACAACAGCTCTCTATCTCACAGTTACTGGCATAAATGCCTCCAACAGATCGCCTCGGCGATAATCATACTTTTGGTATACCACATACCAAAAGCATGATTAACCTTTCCATGCAGTCACGCGATAATAGATCCCGAAGAGATCCATTCGGTAAGTTTTATACAATGAGTAGCAATTCAACTCGCACAACAAAAACAATGCCTAAAGGTGAAAACAGTTCTAAAAAACAGTAATATCAATACCAGAAAAACTATCCACCATCATAACAATACAGCAACATAAACAAAAACAGCCATATGAGCAATTGCAATTACGGATATCTTTTAACGAAACAGCCGTATGAGCAATATGAATCAGGAATAATAGTAATAATAGAAGCATGATACAACAATTATGACGTCAATTATGATTTTAATGATATTAGTAATGGTCAGAAAAACTTATGTTCACGAAGATGAATAAAGGCAACTTGTTGAAGGTTAATTGTCCTGGGGCGATTGTCGGGGACAGCTGTTTGGGTACCCATTATATCAGTGTTCAACTCATAAGCGCGCATTCAACTTCAACCATTGAAATATATTGCAAGCGCAGAAACCATACCATCTCTCTTGAGCGATTTTTCCGTGCAAAGTGCCAGTGTATTGGTCATTTTTGAGTCGTTGAAATAGCATGAAAAATAACCAGATCAAGTCCATACATTGCCTGAACATCTTAGATACACTATTTGTACCTTTTAAATTTTGCACAGTACTGTACTGTACGTGATCTTTTGGAAGTTTTTGTGACGCAATGTATGTACAGTAATAGATGCAATGTACAGTATCATATTGTACTCTACACTGCATCTGTCACACTTGTACAAGTCTGTACTGTGTCCGGTACATTACAGTACAACATGTACGAATATTTTTGGTACAGCGACATCACTGGTATATAAATTAATGTTTGGAGTAACCGGCAGTCATTCAAACTGATCATTTTTCGGTAAGTTGTGCATGGAGGGTCAGATCGATTTCACAGCATGCCTCAAATTGAAGAAATGAAATTTCGAGTATATGATATACAGAAACGGATTTGATGAGCATTTATCTGTTTGTTCATTGTTGCAGGAATACGTACAACTTGAAGGAACGCAATTTTTCATGATGCTGATAGTGATCTCTTTGTACACGATCATTTCAGCATCACATGATCGTAACCTTTCTACTTTCTCAAAACTGGTCCCAATGGCCAATCGCTACTTAGGCATCTAATGATCTGATTGCCTGATGAACTGCTGCATCCACAGCTGAATTTGATAAATGTAAAAGATAAAGAGTTATGACAGATTTCAAGTGTTGCGTGTCTCGCAGAAACGATTATATTTCATGAATTAATAGCATGTGATTCAGAAATTTTGAAGGGATTACATAAGCAACATCATTCGCTAAAAATATCACCTTGTAACACTTTTATTTATGGGAGTATTCCATCACTATTACTTGAATGAAACTCAATAATCACCATTGAATAAACTGATAGCAGCATAGTGAATGAATCAATGAGACATTTGTAATCAAGAGGTTTTCATTGCGATTTGAGCTTACGATGTTCGCAATTTATGATCTTGCTCAGTATCACTCTAGGCAGAAAAAGTGATATAAAATACTACGGCGTGAAGTGGTTTCTGACAAGGAAACAATTTTAGAAATTGAGAATTTATTTCACGTGATAGTATGTGATTCTATCAAACCAGAAATAGGTACAGACAAATTAAAAGAGACATCACAGCGTTATTCTTATAGCTTGTTTCTCAGTGATGGCCAAACGAGTTTTCATACAATATTAGATAATCCACAAAATGCAAAATTGGAATGAATGTATGCAAACGCATTCGTTATTGTACAGTGGTAAAAATCGAACGAATGTACCTTTTATGAAGAATGTTTGACAGTTTTTAATGAGCAAAGTTCCGTGATCGAAGATAAAACGGACGGTAAGAAACAGTTGATGCATTTTCTTAATTCCGGGATGAAGAAATGTCAAGCAGAAAGATACTTGCGGTCATAGATAATGAATGTTTTCAGCAATGTTTGGTTTTGGGCGGTAATATTCTCATATATTCTTAGAGATCAAGGAGAAGGGATTTTCTTAAAATGATACAAACTGAGTGACAATAATAGATGTGATTTAAATACATAATATGGTACAGAACAATAATATGATATACGATTGCACTTTACATTAGCAATAAACGTTGCTAAGGCACAAGCATCCGTGCACACATAATTCATATTGATGAAATGATATGATCCACTTTGAAGCGACCAATGGATATCAACAAACTTCAATGGTGTGTTTTTCGATGAATGCACATATGCGTCATTTGAACAGTGTTCATCGAATTCGATGCGGTGATAAGCAACTCACGAAATTATGAAAGTAAGCTGTGCTTGCTTCCTGGCGGAATCCGTAGTGGAATAGAGATGCAATCTATTTTAAGCAAGGATGAATGAGTGAATGTGAATGAAACGGCACGATTCAGCAATATCATTTGCTTTTTCTCAGATTGATATGGAGGGTAATTCGTCGTCAGTTCACCTAAACAAGTGAAGAAACACTTATTAAGCTGTGCATTGTTTTTGCATTTGTGCTGACACTCAATTCACCGCTTAAATTGTTTCCCTGTCAATTCATTGTACTCGCTAGATAAGTCTCGATATGTGTGCAACAGTTATTGTTGGCGTATCGTGCCCATCACAGTTCATTGAACAATTACTGACTTTCGTTGAGATGAACAGAACAGGATCCATGGCTTGTAAAATTATGCTGTTCCTTGCATAGTAGTCTGGTTGCGAGAGGTTCGACAACCCATGTGTTACCAGACTTACGAATAAAAATTTTTCAAAAACTGCATTGATTTAATCTGCGAATGGCAATAAGTCATTCAGTAATATTTATAAAATTATGCATTCGAAGAGAGCATTGTAGAGGACAAGAGAAGTTTGAACGAAATAAGCGAATGAATCGTTTTGAAGTGCAACTACGGGCGCAAGTATGATGAATGTGCAAAACGCGTGACGACAAGATGGTAATAATCACGATTGTAAATGCGTTTTTATGTGACATCACATTCATGCGTTCGATACGTGAATAACAACAACACACTATCAGTACCACATGGACAGTGATGAAATCCAGCCATATCCCACTATATAAAACGCTATTTACCATTAGATATTTCTGTTACTGTGGCTATTCAGACAATGATGACGGTTTAATATTATAGATCGAGTGAATTGCTAGTTGCAGATAATGGAGGAAACAATCATGGTTGAATATGCTGTAAACAGCATTCAGTAATTGCTTGATACGGAATCGAAACACGCTCGAAAAGTGTCAGCTGCGAGAAATAACTTATTCCTCTGCACTCTTTCATTTCTGTATTAGTGACGCAATTTGAAGGCCGAACATAATTCTTCAATGCTATAAGCGATTGATGAAAAATTCAAAGCAAAAAGGAATACTGAAACATTTTGCAACGAGTCGAGGGCAGGTGGAGTTGGGTTCATTGTGAAAATGCAAGCAGTAAACCTTATCGAAAACTGTAACATTCTTTCACCAAGAACTGTAGTGCTGGTTTTACGTCTTGGTAAAGATAGAACCTTAAAAATTGTACAGATATCTGCCTCCGCTACGAACAACACGCAATCCACAGGAGAGGCCGAAGAAGAATTCGAAAAATTCTTTGAAGAAGTAGAAAAGGCTGTAAATACAAGATCAGCATGTACAATTAAGGTTCTAAAAAAAGTATAAGGTTCTACAAGGAGATTTCAATGCAAAAATAGGACGCAGAGTCCATGAGAATGAAAAGTGTATCAGCAAATACGGAATTGAAGTCAGAAATGACCGTAGACAAGGTTTAATAGCATTTGCCGTCAGTAATCACTTTCAAGTAATGAATACCATGTTCCAGAAACCTGTACGAGACAATTGACATGGAACAGTCTGAACGGTGCTGTAAGAAACCAGATAGATTATGCAGTATCAAGCTCAAAGCGCATCATATCGGACGAAATACGAAGGTTTATGCAAGCTGATTGTGAAGCTTACCGCATAGAAAAGCTAAGCAGAGTAGCAGAATGAAAACAAAAACTTGAAAAAGGTGAAAAGAGAAATCGCGCTGGAACGAAAAGTGCTCAGCGACATTGGTTCTGACCACCGCCTTGTACGCACAACAGTCACGGTAAACTAATCCCAGAAGAATGCCGTGATGAAAAAGAAATCCCAGCAAAGAGAAACTGTTAGTATGACATCATTAGCGATGAAACTAGAATCTCAAGATTGGTCCATGACCAGCAACGACGTGAACCAAGATTACGCAGAATTCATACGAAGCAATCAAAGACGCGAGCGAGGAGGCTCCGTCAAGAAGATCGACGGGACTACAAAGCCATACGAAACAACTGATGGCTGTTAGAGCCCGCATGATTGTTGAGGGGATAGCAGAAGGAGATGAATACAAGTTGCTATGTGAAGAAATACGAAGGTTTGTGCAAGCTGATGTGAAGCTCACCGCGTAGAGAAGCTAAGGAGAGTGACAGAAGAACGCAAAAGCTTGAAAAAAGCGTGAAGAGAAAGTGCGTTGAAATGAAAAGTGTCCGGCGCGTTGAAAGACTGCTTGGGCAGAAGGACAGTGGTGAGGTCGGAAATGAAAGAAGCATGCAAAAAATTTTACAATGATCTATATTCACCGAAAGCACAGGTTACAGAAGTGCAATCGCCTGCCGCAGGAGAGGAAATACCGATCGTGATACAAAACGAAGTCAAAAATACATTAAGTAAGATAAATACAGACAGAAGCCCAGGTAATGACATAATCAAGACAAAGTATTTGAAAGTGGATGGAGAATATCTCTATAGAACGCTTGCCGGAAGATTTACGAAGTACTTAGAAACCACTACCGTCCCAAATACCTGGCTTACATCCGAAACCGTATTTCTGAGGAAGAAAGGCGATCCTGAGGACTTGGCGAATTACCCTCTCGTTACACTGCTATCGCAAGTATATAAACTATTTACTATAATAGTTCTGAATTGGATTGCAGGACAAATCGAAATGCTCAGAGAACAAGCTGGCTTCAAACTGGTTACTCCACTAACGACCACATCCACATACTCAGCCAACTACTGAAGAAGTGTGAAGAATGCCAAATCCCTCTATGCTTCTTATTTGTAGACTACTGGAAAGCATTTGACTCACTAAAGACTACAGCTGTAATTAACGCTCTACATGAAGCAGGTTTTAGGTCAAAATACGTCGAAATGATTAAACTGTTAAATACGGGTTACTCTACTGAAATAAAGATATTCTTTGAAAAGTGCCACATAATAAGGGGGAACACCAAAGGGGTCACCAAAATTACTGGCAACAACTCTGGGAAAGCTCTTCAGAATGATTATATTCAGAGATAAAATAAATATCGACGGAGAAAAACTGTCATATTTACTTTTCGCGGACGACTGTGTCCTGTTAGCCACAAATCCCGAAGATCTCCAAAGTGATCGACAACAGCTATTGACCATCTCTAAGAAAGTCGATCTGGAAATGAACATAAGAAAGACGAAATGTATGCGGAATGTACATTGCTAGAGGGTACAGTCCGCCTAGACGGTGTGCAAATAGAACAAGTGTAGAATGTCTATCTCGGTCGCCAAATGAACGCTAACAACTGTCTTGACGGAAAATGGGACGGAAGAAGAAGAGCAGGTTGGGTTTCATTCGGAAAATATCACACAATGTTGACAGATCAAACTCTACCGTCTTTAGCAAAACAGCTCTTTCAGTCACGCTGTATGCTTGTGAGACATGGGCTACCACGAAGGTCTCAGAAGAAAAGTTTGCCATCAAAGAAAGTGCAATGTTTAGGCGAATGTGCAATCTTTCCCGGAAGGACAAAATAAGGAACGAAGATTTGTGTCGCATGACCGGAGTAAAAGACGTGGTAATCGAGATGTACATCAGCAAAAGACGCTGGGTTGGTCATATCGCAAGATAATTGTTGGGCCTGTCGACTGACACAGTGGATACCAAGAGGACATGAAGAGGCCTCTGGGCAGACCAAAAACGAGATGAGCCGCTCGTCAAGCTATTCGGTCAATGTTGGAGAAGGTTCGCGCAGAACAGAGATGTGTTGAACTCGATAGACCTGGGTTTTCATGAAGAAAGACAGCAGCTCGTAAGGTAAATCCTAAGGTAATTATCCGCCAGTGAAGATTCTACATTATCACATTTAAAAAATCACTCGAAGACGGCCAATCCCATTGACACGCCTCATTATTTAAGCATATTAACGATAGGCGTATGCAACGCATTGCGCATAGAACGTATTATTATTGATGACTTTCACTCATTATCATCGCAACTGCTTCGCTTAGTTGCTGCATTTTTGTGCGAAATCGGTGATCTATTCGAAGGTGAGGCACTCTCTCATTTCATCACAGCAAACCGCCAACTTATCATCTGGTCTACTCGGTTCGTCCATCCTGGAATCCCCATCTTTAGCATATGAATCAAAGTGACGTACATGCTCAACATGCACATCAGTCAGTTTTCTAATGAAATACAGTAGGTGACATCTCAGCTCCTGTTTTCCTGTGAGAGACCGTCTAAAAATAACCGGATCCGATGAATCTTCAAATGTATAGTGCGATGTAGCGGTTCTCGATATGAGAATCATTATAGTTACCGGTTGGACTAATTTGCGATGAATGAAAGAATATAAATGATGACTACACTCAGTCTTAAAATGAACAATGATTACGTATATTGTTATAAAGTGGCAATCGGATTCGGATAAATTTGAATGATATCTACTGATGCATTCGCATGAATTCATTCAAATGCGAGAAAAGGCTCAATGCTTGACGTTTATACATCGTTGAACATTGATCGTTTTATCGAGAATTTTTCTAGTTTTTAACAACGAATAAGTGGATGGCTGGAGTGATTGCCAAAAACATACTCTGTAATGCAATACATGCATGTTTATTTTGGGATTGATACATCTGTAAACACGTTGTAGATTGAGGAAAGTAATCGAACAAGCTGCAAAAATTTTTTTATTGAACTCTGAATCAATTTGTTCAAAAAATGCAATTTCGGTGAGCAAATTCAGAAATTTTTTGGTCGAAATCCGATCGAGAACTCAATAAAATTCGTCAAATTGTGGTGCTTCCCGTTAAATTGAAAAATTAACCATATCGAAAATTCAGTAAGTCACCATCACTGTTGCAACGGACGTAGAAGTTGGCACTAGCCTTCAGTGGCAGAAGAAGCGCTCCATCGGAATAAAGTTAGTTTTGACAATACGAAGTGAAATTGGAATGAAAAAATAACGAAGACAGGTTGGAGTGAAGATTCGAAGCTTTGCGCACTTTGCAATGCAGTTGAATACTCTCACGCATAATACGTGACCGTTGAGCAGAATGATACTGCTGTCATAGAGAAAACTTGAATAAATGCAAGAAAATAATGAAATTTTAATGATGGAGCAATTTTATAAAGCTGAACTTTGAAAATTATGTGGATCATGCACACAATCTTCTTGATTTTCTTTTGATCTTAGCTAACAATGAGCATTCGACTCAATCATATTTCTCTTTTACTCATCACAGTGCAATCTAGGTATATAATATATACTCACGAACGAAAGTTCGAAAACAAGGATATTCCAAGCGCACACTTGCTTTCAAATAGCATTACTAACATAATTGAACTTATCTCGCAAAACTTAAATATAATCTTCCAAGCTGAGTAAATTTCATTTGCTCTACGCTCGAAGAAAGCGTGAAATATTGGATTTGAAGAAAAGTCTTCTTTGCTAACAAGATGTCCGTGTTCATCAAAAGAATTGCCACGAGCTATGTAAAAATCTTATTATCTTCGTTGTACATCATTACTATTCGTTCGATAAACCATTCTTGAAATCCATTTATCGGTCTACACGACTCCATTTTAAATTTTGCCTTGTTGTTATTACTCTAGAGAATGAATGAATAATAAAAAATCACACAGAATCGATGCTACGTGTGCAAATAAGACAGTAGGTTAATATGTGCATAACAGACACCTGATGTAAGAAATACGCAAGTGATCAGCAGTGAGCATTTGGAAACTCTGCTCACCCATTACAGAAAAAAAGTGTCGATAATCAGAGTGGAATACCATGATTGATTACATTTGGGCTTAAGCTCAGGTTTACCATCAGATCAGGAACCACTTATTGGCTTGATAGAACCTCAGTTATAGTATGATCTTCAGCCTAAGCCTAAACTCAAATGCATTCATCACGATCTTTCATTTCGATTATCGCCACTGCACGGAAATGTATTCCGAAATTGTTGCTCCAAGCATTATTGGTTAATGTGTTGACTCAGCAGCACCTAAATCGATGTTGAAAAAGTGACATAAAACACAATTGAACTTAAGTTCACCAAGCTCAATCATAATCAACACAACCAGCTATGTTCCACATTTATCGTTTAGGCTTTATCATGATTGCACATATTAGTTCAATTGAACCATTGCCATGTTGCATATGGTCATTAACTAATAACTACAAAACTAATAAAAATGAAAAGCAAGTACATAATGAACTGTGCTAGTAATTCCACGCAAAGATACTCCGTTGCGTTTGTGACGTATCCGAATTATGTTTGACAGATAGATGATGGCAGCATAGCAATTAAGATGATAAATATTATACATCAATAATCGTTGCATTTGTCACGTTGAAATTCCATTATAAAATAGTTTGATTAGTTCATCACTTTCATACTTCGTCAGTGGAGTCAAAATTTAGAAGTTTTCTCGGAATCATATCGCCAGCCTTATAATCAACTTGTTAGCAAATTTAATTTACTTTTTTAGTGTCGAATTTTTGGTGATAGCACGTATCCAAGTCATATTTTATGATGTTTCGTGTTTGTATTCGGTATGCATTTATTAATACACATTGCTTACAATTAGGTTGTTTTAGAGTAACACCAGTGCCGAATGCACTTTTGGGTGGTCTGCTTTGGAGCTGATGTCATCCGTACGAGTGTACCTCAAATTTAATGCCAATCTTATAGACGCAAGTCTTGTAACAAGTCATCTGCAATTAGTGATTTTCATCAAGAAGTTCTTCCACTTGTTCCAAGTGCTTGACCGTTGACCATACCGAGCAAAGTCGGTCGATCATCATGGTAGATATCAATACCTGAGGCGTGGAAATGGAATAAAATCGGAACAGAACAATACTCATTGCCCAGCTTTTTGTGTGAAGCATTTACCTCCCATCGTACGGAGCACTCAGTCAAATGAAAATTTGCAAAATCTCGAATGACAAATTGTTCCTTGCACGAGATTTCACCTGATTTAGCATCAAATCGAGTCTCTTTAGTTGTTCCATATTCCTGCGGAAGTATCATTTTGAGAAATAAGTAACGGCCTTTAAAACAATAATTTTAACTCGTTCTCATGGAAGACAACCCCGTTTGTTGCTGCTCAAATGCTGGACAGGATGTCTTGAATTCTTCCTCGAAAACCTTTATTCACACAGAAAAATATTCAGAATCTTTTCGGAGATGATTTCCGATGTTTTATGTCCGTGTTGAAGTAACTTTCAGAATGTTCTTTTTCAATAGACCTGGATTGCAGAACTGTTTGGTTATCGCCACAACAGCGGATACCACGAGTTTTCCGCAGGTTATAGTTGTCATGATAATGGTAAAGACGCTTAGCAGCTAGGAGTGTAACACTGTTCCAGTGAATTGCTTAAAGCCTGACCGAATGTTCCATAGCTCATTCATTCTTTCGCAAACTTTCCATCAAATTCAGCTGTGCACTCTAGTATTTTTAGATTTTCTGTGCTCAACACCGAACGCCCCAACAATACAATTCTACTAATCATTTGTTTTTTCTTCTGAATATATCAATTGAACGTAGTCGAACGCTGACTGAAAATCCGATTGGATGATGTCTGTGAGTATGCTTCAGGAATAGAAAGAAGAAAAACGATGAAACATCTATCCATGAAACTGCAATAACTCATCGCACCTCTCATAACAATCGATTATCACGTACGCTTAATGCATAAGCCGTAACCATATTCCTTGTATCGTCTTCCAATTATGTCATGCTCTCTTCTTCCATTAACCAGTTACTATTCACCCCAAACTAGAAAATACATGTTACTTTTCACAGTGGTCGTTACTCTAATGATGTATCTAAATGATTCAGATCAAACAACTTAATTTTAAATATTAAGCTAATAAGACCATTAAGACACATCAATATGAATGGTTTAATTTCAACGAAAATGCAGTTTGTGTTATTTATGCACTTGCGCGAAACTGTTAAACGTCATCAAAAGGTCTAATTGAACATATGCTGTTTTGGAATGAACATCAGTACACTTCAGTCAACGGCTATCCTCTTGAACTCAGAGCACAACATTACTTTCATTAGTTCCACTTTCCATGGATCTACTACAATTCTTTGATCAGTTCTCTGTGTTTACAGTTCTGTGTTTTTCTTCGGTCATCCTTCTTTCTCGCAAGTGAGCATTCTTGACAAAGCGTAAAACTTCTCACGAATACCTAAAATGGCACGCAACTCATTAGCTGAACGCATTCATCATAAAAATTTCTCAATCCTCAGTGGGAAAATCTTCTAATTGAAACACATCATTAGTATTTCATCAGAGTCTCAACCTTCAACATACTTTAGTAATTTGTGAATGTGCGTACATTCGGTATCGTTGATCATGCAGTGGGATAAGTGAAAGGAAGTGCTATGACTTTAATTAGTGATTTCGAGAAACGACTATCGAACAAGGAAAATGGTTCCATTTGCTAATTTGAAAAATGTTGTCGATGTGATCTATTATCATAACGGTCGTCAATGATAACAGCGAGGATGCACCGTGCTTAAACATTCAAGTGAATTTGTTTCTTGCTCAGAACATTTGATAGCATACCATGAAAAATCAACCAAGTAGATTCAGTTCAGCAGCAATTAAATATGTAGACATGTGTGGTCAACAAATTTACGAATCTAGAACAAATTTCTCAGCTGTGAACGCTCACATCTAGCAATGAATTAGAAAGATTCAACCTTTTATAACATAAATCTTCCAAAATCATAATATAATTATACATAATAATTATACATTTTACACACTTTAACTACAAATAAACTCGTTCTATTCGATGAAGATTTATGCAAAAAGAATCCTATTGCTGTGTTGGCTTGAGTGTGGGCGCATTACATCAATTGTGAAAAGACTGGCTGGAAATCAAATTATATGACATGATAAAATCAAATTATATTGATTATTGGATTATCACAAAGCCATATTCATTCTTCTAAAAACTTTCAACTGGGCATCGATATCAGTGTTGACAAATGACGAAAAATCATCCACGGATATTGACGCAGAAATGGAGAGATGAAGCGTGGGCGATGATTACATTCCTCCTGAGGTGGCTGGGCTGTTATTAGTTGAAAGAGCAGTAGACAACAGCAGCAGCAACTCGCATTATTTCTTTATTTCTCTAATTTCGAGGGCGTATGAAAGAGAAGGGGAACAAACGCTTTACAACAGCATACAAACCGATTCGTACTGGCAAAGCTGAGTGCCCTGAGGCTGCAGTTGTTCGTCGTTGTGCGTAGACTCGAGTGTTTGTTGTTGTAAGCTAGAATTATCATCTAATGTGCTGCTGTGCACTCATTATTGTTGTTTTCGGCTGTTCTTTTTCACTTCCAATGCTTATTTCACCGAATTCGATTCCTTCATCATTAGTATCCTCGTCCTTCGAGCCATTTCGAAGCTTTCTTGCTTCTTTATATATGATCAGCTTCATCTTCATTGCTAAGCAAACAGAGTTGTTTGAGTTTTGAGATGATCGTCCTTGGCAATCCTCACTTCGGATATATCAGTTTCATTGGTCGCAGTTTCTTCTATTAAAACATCGTTTACTGGATCTTGTGCCAAGCTTGCACAGTTAGTATCTGTAGTACTTCCAGAATTAGGAAGAATGGAGCTGCGCAGCAAGTACGATCCTATTCAAACACAATTCGTTGTTCCGAAATCAGAATTAGGAATTCTGATAGAATTTTCAGAATGTATCCTACTGTTATGTATGTTCTGAATGTGCTACGCACTGGCGTCTGCGAAATAAATTCAAGAGTATCTGATTGTTGCACAACTCTGCGATGCAACTGCTCCTGAAGTTGCTTGTTGTGACCGAAACGTATAATGAGTTATTATGAATATGTTCCAACAATAGCAATTCAATAACTGGTCACGACATCGTTCTGTTTGGGACGTTGATATAGAATTGACAAGACGATTGTTCCAGAAATAGACCAATTCATGATTCTCGAAGAAAATTCATCTTCAGATCAATGTTGTTCGTGTCGTCTGTTGAATCGAAATGCTCTGCTTAAGTTGGAATGCTACCTTTCGTAAATTCTGGTTATTTTTTATCAAAAATCCGTCTGTATTCAAATTTGCTGCATTTCACAGTTTTTCTCTACTTTTGAATGTATTGTACCCATTTGCATATATCATATTTACATACTAAAATATATAAAAGGGTATCATTGCTTTATTATTTCATTACAATTATAGATAAGCTGCATTGGTTTATCGAACAGCAGTAGAGCAATCATACAATATTTAAGTGATAAGTAATTTCAAAATCATTGTTTCAAATTCTATCAGGAATGAAAAAAAGAGAATTCGGAGAAGAAATAATTCGAAATTTTGTGTAGGAGTTGGTGTTCACGTTTCGCTTATTCAAAATAATCGTCGTTGATTCGATGAAACAGCAACGCTTGTGGTAACAGCTGTGTTCGTTTGTTGCTTCAAAGAGAAGCAATATTCACTTTAATATCACTATCACTGCTATCTGCTGTGCACTGCACTTCATTTTAGAATGCTCGCCCCACCTTACTTTATTTTTGTCTTCACCTCATCGCGTTCCTCAACCTTCCCATTCTGCTGCTCACCAATTGGTGTTATTCATCACCACATACATTATGCATATTCAATCAATTGCATTCTTGTTCCTCACGCTCCTCATAGCAAAAGATTCGATGTTTGATGGTATATGTCGTCATAAAGTTGACTAAATCCTTTCAAAATGTTCGCCGAATCAATTGACTTTGTTTGCATGACCATCTCGTACTGACTAATAATTGATCTTGGTTTTCACGCTGATATTTTCGTACCGCAGTGAGAATTAATTCTTGTTTATCAGAAATCTAGTCATATCCAGCATTATCATTCCACTTCAATTCGCGGATTACGAATGAGTGCGAATGCCTTTGAAATTTCCAATATCGTTTAATTATTGTCTTTCCAGGATGAGCGACGAATTCAACTGCGCGGTACCTGAATACGAGGATAACTACCGCTATGGCGGTCCTCAGGGTGAAGAAGATGATTCGGTGAGTTTACAAATTACTGTAACTTGCATGCCTTCATCTTCATAATCTGATAGATGTCTCACGCTTAAATTCGATGATCTAAAAAAATCGGTGATCTAAAAACCCATTTGCACACACATAACAAACATTACAACAATCCAACACATTCATAATCAGAAATTGAGGTACCATAATATGAAGCTAAAATCGCGAGATTCCAAATTGTGAACAGAATGAATTTGCCTTAAAGCTTCCAAAATTGAGTATTCTCGGAAGCTTAAGTAAAAAACGAATCGTCTTCTCAGTGGACATTATTGACTTCTGAATAATAATAGTGAAACGATCAACGTAGAAATGTGCAAATGGGTCAAGACACCTGCAGTAAAGTACAAAATACGCAAGGACCAAAACGGTCCTTGATCAATTACAGACACGGATAATATTTTAGGAGGCAAAAAGAAAGGCTGAAGAGCGTGAGAAAAAGAAGGCCGAGGTGCGAAAGCGTCTTGAAGAAGCCGGCTCGAAAAAGAAGTCCAAGAAAGGCTTCCTCACTCCAGAGAGAAAGAAGAAACTTCGTGTAAGTAGTGATCATCTTTGAAGTGCTTGATTTCAGAGTTATTTAAATCAGAATGAATTATCTAGTGAAATGGAATGTCGGTGAAAATCGATGATATTGTCGAAAAAAATGCTCACTGTTTTGGACAGATCTGTAGCTGATACTGATCAATTCGTATTCCAGAAATTGCTTATGATGAAAGCAGCCGAAGATCTGAAACAACAGCAGTTGTTGAAGGAACAAGAAAGGCAAAAGGTTCTTGCTCAGCGCATCATCCCACTCCCGAACGTTGACACTGTTGAAGATCATGGTAATCGCACAGATAACCGTTTTGCATTCATAATCTTAGCACTTCTACAGCAGCTCCACAGTGACAAAAAGTAGCGATTTGATGATATAGCTTCAGTAGCGGGTCCGTTTGGGACTGATAAGTTGAGAATATTTGCAGTATGCGCTCGTTGGCAATGTTGATTTCGTATATGTTACTATTACGTCTTTGGACCTTATTCACTGCATTGCGTATGCGTTTTGATCGAAATTCAAACGAATCAAACGCTGTCAAAACCAATGATTTTAATCAATAGCCAAGCGAAAGTTTACAGGTAAATTGGAAGCGATTTACAACGAACTGTTCCAACATATGGTCAAACTCGAAGAGGAAAAATACGATATCAATCAAGCAGTAATGGCCAAAGATGCAGAGGTGCAATCGAAAATTTGGATTCTGTTCTAGCGTGTCTTTCATCCCGCTGCTTCAGCTTTAAAGCCGTCAATTTCTTAATAAAACATTTGCATATCCATCAGAATTTTGTGGGTTACTTCCATCCCTACTTCCATCCCTATTCAAAGGGATATTTGTGAAGCAGAACGCATGGTCTAAACTCGATACCACCGAAAACAAAGTGGAAAAAAATCAGATGAATGTTCCTTGCTTGATATAGAATGACAGTTCTGCAGATTAACGAGCTTACCATCGCTGTGAACGACTTGCGCGGCAAATTCGTGAAACCAACGTTGAAGAAAGTTTCAAAATATGACAATAAGTATGTCACATTTTCTTTCATATTGTTTTTCAAACTCAATTTGCATAGAGCGCCATATGTACACTTTTATATATCAGGTAAAATCTCTATTCAAACGAAGTGGTAGTCTGTGCGGCTTTGTGATCATCAACACATGCTTAGTCGAACAGATAATAAGAATCAGCCTTTTCTAAATTTCAACTCACACAATTCAGTTTATTCAACAGCATATTTAAATGGGCTTTAGATTCAAGAAAATGGCTGGTCAAAAGAAGGAAGATAAACAAGATTTCCGAGCAAACCTCAAGGTTGTGAAGAAAGAAAATGTCATTGATGATATCGTCAATAAGGTAAAAGATTCGTTCAGATGAAATGTATTTGTCATCCACTAGATGCATGAAGGCAGATAACTGCTCTGTGTTAGTCAGCACAGTATACAGCAGTCAAGAGAATCAAATGCATGCTTGCGAAGCCGTTCATTCTTCCGGTATCTGTTTTGTAGCAAATGGCCAAGAAAACCGATAAGCCTGATTGGTCGAAGAAAGGTGGCGAGAAACAAGCTGGTGACGCTGAAGAGAAGAAGGCAGAAGAAGCTGCACCAGCTGAAGAGGCACCTCACGCTGATGAACCAGCTGAGGAAGATGGAGCAGATGAGGAAGAAGGTTAGTTGATTACACCAACCATAGAGCAATGCTGAAATTCATCGATTCAAATTGGTCCTATTTTTCGACCATCGATCATGCCAATATCTTTAAATTGATGTATTACTTGAACGCATATTCATACGCAATTGATCCTTTCATCAAAAACTCATGAAACATGATCAGAAATAAACTCACTGAACTGCATTCACTACCTTATTCATGTCGATTCTTTTTTTTTTCAGTGGAAGAAGGCGAAGAAGAAGAAGAAGAAGAAGAGGAGGAATAAACGTATCGATCCCTCGGAATCTTACAATCAAATTGCTCTGAACCATAAATGTGCTCATTTGGAGTGCTCAACAGTTGCTCACGCAAACCCGATCGCTATTATTCATAAAAGCCTTTTCCTTTGCTTTATGATCTTTCCAACTCGCAGTGTTCGTTTTTCACATCCTCAACATCTTCTTCATCTGTAAACAAATTTGTTTCTTTCTATCATTCTTCAATCAATTTGTAATTTAATACATCGGTGCTATTCGAAGGCTTATTATTATCATTATTATTATCACTATTTCCATTATCATTTCTATCGCTGTGTTATATACTCATTCAGATGATTTACGACGTGACTCATTATTTTGTTTTCATTGGCACACTATCATGTCCATCTTCGAAGAGAAGAATTCTCCTTACGGCGAAAGGGAATTGTTCACTTCACTTTGCCATTCTCAATTATACGTACACGACTGATGATGCATAAATATAAAAGAAACAACAAATTCGGAATGTTTGCTATCGTTAAGTGCATCATAAAAACTTCGTGGATGGTGAAAACATCTGCTGCAAAACACATTGACGACTTTAACTCCTTTTTTTCACGTTCAATAAATAGCTGATGACCGAAGATGTTCACCTCATTTGCTTTTATAGCGCAATTGGCTGTTTCGGCTGAGATACTGAAGAATTACAGTTTGGAAATTAAATTTACTTTTCCGCAGAATTTTTCATTTCATTATCCGATGCTATTACTTAGACTTCAAGAGACTGAAGAAAACGTTTGAGAGAGAATCTTAACATGTATAGATCAGATGGGTTTCATGACAATCAGGCTGGACAGCAAGAGACGCAGTAAAAATTTCGAGACAACAAAATGAACAAGTATTATATGATGGATGATTGAGTCCATTTCAGTGCGTTTAATCTATTTCTCCTGTCCAGAAACCGTCTAACTCATGACTAGGACACGGACCTATCAGAGGGCAAATTTTGCACGATGGGGAGAACTGTGTGATTGCATGTCATATAGCGGGACGGCAACATCACGTACGGCTTTGGAAGTCTGTATGCATGTTCCGAAGGAGAGATAACTGACTGTGGTCGAATAATTCGAATTATGTTGACAAACCGTTTCGGTGGGATCTTTATTCGAAAACACAAACGCTTCTATAAGTTCATCTAATTCCAACGGTATAGAAAGGTACTTTCAAGCCAGTTTCCTCTGTTTAAGTCCATTAACGAAAAGCAGATTGGTGTTGCATGCGACCATCGGTTGTATCGCATTTGACCGATGCCTTCTCACTCGGCAATGGTTCTTGGATGAACTTCCTGAAAATATCCGCTATTTGAAGACGCCACATCATATTCGGAGTTTATCTTCCACTCTGACAAATTCAACTCAACAGGTTTGCAGCTTACCAATCATGAGCTTATTGATGTAATTTCTCTAGATGATAATGGATTTTTGGATTGTTTGGACAATGAGCGGTTGGTTTGCCGATAGCTCTATGCGATCGGCAAAATGTTCGTCATTGTTGCGGCTGTTTAATGGATTGGCATTCGGCTGTATTCAAATATTTATGGCGCCGGGTATTCGTTACTGCTTGGTTATGGAATGCTTGATACGCCGATTGCAATGGATCTACTCGGTTACATTAATTGTTTATTACTGATACCGAATGACTACTGATTCACTACTGTTGGTTGTTCCAAGCAGCCACTCTGAACGATCGTTGGACGAGTGTTCAATCGATCAATCGAAAGGTACCTTTGGGCAATTTTTGAGCCCTTCTCCCTAGAAATCATTGGGCAGTGAGGAAGAGTAGCCCAAAACCTCTGTGCTTGCCAAATCAATAATTCAAATTAGAATTTCACGAAGACAGATGATTACTAATGCTATTTTCGTTAGCTGCGAGGAAGGAGGGATGCCAAGGAAGGAAGAATGTGATATTGGTGATATAATAATATTGGTAATAACAGACAGGCATAAACTCATAATGAGTTGAATTTTCTGATTAAATAAATAAATCGATAATGAATTTTAAATATTCAGCATTACCAATATGCGATTGAAAACGCATCAATAAAATTGTTGTCGTCTACTCGGAATGAATTTGATTCTTTGTTTAAATTACAGCGCGTTAGAACAAGGACGACGAACTATACTCAAATGAACCGAAAAAAAGAACCATTTTATGAGAATGAATATCAATAATCTTATGACTGAAGATAATTTTACGTTCTCCATGGCCTACGTTCATCGAGTTTTGGTGCATAAAAGCTCAGTATTCTTTGCATAAGGAGTAAATGCCATGAACTTGCTGACAGTTTACATGCCTCAAATGTGCGGTCATTTATCGTGCTTTGTTGTACTATCAATTGCCTTTCTTTGCATGAAGTTGCATTGTGATACGATTGGTCAGATGAATTCAAACGCTACGATTATTTTGTTTCTCGAAACTTTTGGTGCTCGATGACATCGCACTGAATATATTTTATAGCCAACTTTGTCATATGAATACCATACATTAAACAGTCACAAACGAGACAACATTTCCAGGGAAATCCGTTTCCTTATTCTTGAAGATCATTCTGCTACAATAAGGACAAGTGTTCTCTCATGAAACGCTAGTTAACCATGGAATAAAATGTGGTGAAATTCTTACAAAATGGATAGTGTTAGGGACCCGAAACGTGGAGCTTCAGTATTATAATGAGGCCTAGTATTATAATGAGAATCGAAACTGGACTAAACCAGCATACAAATTACTGCCTTTCGTAACATAATGGATCAATTTATTCAGAGTTTTGAATCAACTGTATTCTTCATGTGACAGAGATGACAAAAGATAATAACAAGATAATAACAATGAAACCGACAACAACAGCATTAATAACGATAACAATAACGATAACAAAAAAATAATAATATTGATAACGATTCGGTGTGGTTATTCAGGCACTAAGCGGTTAGTTTGCCGATTTCTCTGGATGATCGACAAAATGTTTATCGTTGTTGCGATTATTCAATGAATTGGTATTCGGCTATGTTTAATTATGTATATTATTCGTGGCAGCGGGCATTCATTACTGCTTGGTTGTGGAATGTTTAAAACGCCGATTGCCATGGATCTAATCGGTTGCAGTAGTTGTTTATTACTGATCCCGAAAAATCACTGTTTTACTACTGTTGATTGTTCCGAATAGCTATTCTGAGCGACCATTGGACGCATGTTTAATTGATCAATCGGAATATATTTTCCAGCTTCTTTTAAATTCCTTTCCCTAGAAATCACTGGACAATATCAGAGATAGCGGATGGATTACTTCCACACACTTTTTGCCTAATTTAAGAAACACTGAGAATTCAGTATGTGGAAAACGTCAAAAAAGGCGGTTTAAAGTTGAGAATATTCTGTTTAACAGAACAAAAGTTTTTCTGAACCGAAAGAGCAATTTTGCTGACAATGAGAAGAATAATTATTGTGATGAGGTGATTACATGTTTCGTTGGCTTTGTAGTGCTATACATCCACATAGACGTGTATCTTGACAAGATCAATATGCGAACATTCAATTATTCCGCTGTCTGCTTAATCATTAAGAATATCACCTACTGAATTGAAATTAAACTTTGTTCGGCTGCAAAATCATTGTACGCGCATTTTGTGCGCAATGACTGTTGGAAGTAATGGCCTATGAAAACATCAAGAGACATGCCTCTTGATGTTTTCATAAACCTGTGTTTGCATTTGGGCGTATTTGTTCACATCAAATTTTGGCTGTGTCATTACTTGCATGCTATTTCCTCGATATTATTACTTTCTCATTTAGATCACTATTCACGCACAATCGTACTTGCTTTGTGCTGAAAGAAAATCGATTTTACGGATTAAAATGTTGCATATACTCATTTGTGATTCCTGCTAGACGTTGTTGGCATATTTAATCGCTACATTTGAGTAACATCAGCGGGTAGCGTCATAACATGTAAACAAAACTGCGGCATCGAACATCTCTGCTCTGGGTTTTTTCGGTAATAAATAACAAGATTATATGTAAATATATGACTCGCATACGAAATAACTTCGAAAAAACAAGTCTCTCAATTTATTGTCTCAGTTTCCACAATCTTCGCCGCATTGTTCCACTGAAGAAACCGTTTCTCCCATTGGAAAGAAACATCATTCAATTAGCCGTTTTTGATGTTTCGCCTTTACTAGTTTCCTTCTCTTAAGACACACTTCAAGTATAAATATTATCAGATAAATCAAATTTATTTGTGAGAAGACGACTGTTTCCGACCTTGAGGAGTGCCCACGAGCGTGAAATAATTTGTGTTCCTTATTAGTAGTATCTAATCGTATAATGAATGCTACAAAGTTTTGTGTTGTAGGAACAATTCTTACAGGTTTCTATTTGACACAAGATTTTACGAAAGTGCTTATCTCGAATTCTGACTTCAACGTTTCGTTGCCGCTCCCTAGCAGTCTTTCTGTGTTTATTCCATGTGAAAGCGTATTTCTTTTCTTGAACTTTTGAAAGCTCTTGAGATATCAGAGGCCTCATCACATTGATGTTTCGTTTCATTTCCCACACTGAATGACAATTTCTCATAATAACAAACGAAAGCAATACTCCATTGCATACCATATATGCGTATTCCCTTGTCCATTATCACCGTTTGTCGTTTCAGTCTGCCTTCTAGAACGTTTTCTCACCATCAGTCAATTGAACAAAATGTTTCAGTTTTACAGTTATCAGAATCTTATGGTTATCGCGCCGTCATTTTCTCCTTCTTTCGCATTCTGAACTTTAGCAACGACGTTCTTTCCTTGTCGAACGCACTTGTTCTTCTTTGAAATCCAAATTTCATATCCTTCAACGAGAATATAATTGCTGACATATTTTTGCTTCTTTTATTGTTCATATTCACTTTAAAATTTTCGCTTCTTTCATTGTTGATCAGTTTCGATAAATAAGCAATTCATCTTATTGCGTAACGGTTGATTACGAGTAACAAACGTAAAAAATCATCATAAAATTGTGATTATTCTGTGAAAATGGCTGAGCATCTATGAAAATTGGTGACCAATTGACAACAACTGATATGGATCGTTTGAATATCAACATTGCACTTTGGAATTGATTATCATTGAAGAAGTGACGTATTGATACTTTTTACAAATATGAAGAACGTTTTGAGCGTACAACAAAAGAGCTATCTTGTGTGCTGTTAAATATTTATTTTTCCATATTTACCTTCAATTTCCGCTGCTACTGGCTGTTCCGATTATCGGCTCGACTGTCGTTAACAATTGTGAATATCCTTTCTAGCAAGAAACCATATCTTTTACATATGTTTTTTTTTTTTGCATGTTGTGGAACGTGATCCTTAGTAATCACAGTGCTCGAGGAAAGATTAGAGGTGAGTCCGAAGTAATTTTTTGCACCATTCGCTCGAATGGACATAAATCAATCGACAAGTGCCTCAACTACATCCAATTTAACCTTGCAGAATATGGTTGCTCTATCTGCTACACAGTGGATGCAAGGTACGCTTTCAGCATCGCACTTCTCCATATTGCTTCCCACTTTGTCGAATACTCTTGCAAATGTAACTCTGTTCAACCAGCTGACGATCTAACCAAATTTATTTCATCTCACTATCAGAGACAATCTGACCAAATTTATTTCCAGTCCGATAAAACATTGCTCGAAGAACTCTCATGAGCTCCAATGAGTTTTTCTACGTACCACAGTTGGTAATCATTATCAGAAGAAATTTCTTGTGATAATGTCTACTGGTCTTCTTTCAGAAATTCCTACTCTTTATTTGGTATTTCTCATATTCTCTACATTGGCCACAGCAGTCGTCATTGTGGTGGCATTCATTCATTTATATAATATTCATTATCACATTCCTACTGAATGCGTACAAACTGATCTTTACACTCTTGCCTTGTTATTTCCGGTCAGTAAATTTTCACTTTTTAGAATTCAACCATGATGAGCGTTTAGTCTTTCTGAATTAGGTTTTATTTCCCTACTTCATTCATCAAATTCCTTAGAATCATCTCTGGAGGACACATCAATGAGTTCTGAAAAGACACTTGCAATGTTGCTACCATTGAAAACATTGTTGTTCGAAAGTTAAGCGACTGGAAGAAATTACGTAGACAGTCGTCATCGAGAATACGACGAATGAACTGTTATGGAACATGTGAGTTGACGATACAAGTGAAACAAAGATATTTGCAGATCGTTGGCTTGGCATCGTTGCTCGGGATGTACCTCATAAGAAGTGCGACGTTTTTGACTGTCATCGCTCATACGTATGTTGTTGGTTATTGCTGAATGAAATATCGGCAAGAAATTCCAAAAAACATAGCAGTTTATGGATTGTCTTACGTTTAGGATTGAACTTTCGAGAGATTCAACGAACAAAAATGTGGAGGGCCCAAATAATTGCTGTTGCTACATATTATAGGTATCTGATGTATTGTTTATTGGCTTTGGTGAGCTTGCATCGCCATATTTTCGGTGGCCGTGAAATGATGTGTAGATATTTGCTATCACAACAAGAATTCGTAAAGTTCAACACTCCACCTTTTTGTTGCTGTTGCAAGTGTTTACCGGCCTTGAAACCAACTGTGTAATACTTCCTTTCAAATTTCCTTCGAAAGCGTTCTATTCATGCCTCGTATAGACTTCTTTTGTTAGTTTATAGGAAGTTTAAAAAATGTTTAAGCGCTGTGATGTTGGCCTGGAATTCTACTACTCATCCAACAGCTATATCTTAGCTTACCGAAATACTCATTATCGAGGCCATTTAAAAGTTTTCGAATAGGATGAATCCATCTCGATTATTGCTGTGAGATGTTTTTTATGAACGTCAACAAAAATGACATTGACCATCATCTCACGTACAGCATTTCAGGAAGACATTACGACGCATTGAATGGTCAATATTACAGTCACCGATTGTCCGCATTCTAGCTGAAATTGTGAAGACCATTGCCTTCTTTGAGCAAACCTCATTTTCACGGTGACAATTATAGATTTTATGTTTCTGTATTTTACTTTAACAATGAAGCCATTATTTCAGAACGTTTAACTAACTTCAAAATTTTTAGTACCATCGACTGCAAGCTTCATTTAAATAGAATAAAAAAAGGAGCATTTTGACCTCGGTTTTTTTGCAGTATTGTATTATGTTTAGTTTCAGTTATTCCATCTTTAGAGCCATTATTTTGTAGAGTGGCATTGGTAGCAAATGTTGTAGAGGTTATCTCAATGATGTCTGCTTTTTATGGATGTAATATCTTAATTAATCTTGGTCAGGTTAGATTCTTTTTCATATTTAACCGTTTGGATGGTCCACAGAAAAAAATCGCAATCATTGAACACTTCTGGTTTACTGCTTAGGATAATGGTTCACACGCACAAAAGCATAAATTAAGAAAAATAATCTAACAACAATAATAATCTTGAGCATAAATTAAGAGAAAATCAAGAAATAATCCAACAACCAAGAAACACCTCGTTTGCGATATCAGTTTTCTGTGATGAAGGTGGTGGTTTGAAAGTATCCTCGTAAAAACATGAAAGAGTTGTGGCAAAAATTAACCAAAATAAGTTAGAATCCCCCCCCTCCCATTCTCCAGCATGATATCTCCAAACTCCTCCCCAGCGTGCTTCGAGGACGGCAGAAAGCTTTGGAAGGGGAAGAGTCGGGAATCCCGAAAATACAGTCGCCATGAACAGTGAGGGGACGCGAGCGACATCCCCAAAATTTCCTTTCCCTTCAATACGCTACTATTCCCAAGGGAAATTCTCTTCCCACCATGGGAACCAGTGGTTTGAAAGATTGTTCATGATCAGAACAATTGCTCTGTCGTGCAGCATCGTTGGGGAAAACAGTTTTTTTGATAAAGCTTTCCTATTTGAAGTCTGATTAATTCATGCTGATTCGGGTGTTCCGGGTGATTCATCCATAGCACACGCATTCTCTGCCATCGTGTGTGGTGTAAATATAGGTCGAGAACGTAGACATGGATCACTTGATTCGATTTGATGTTCGTGGAGAGAATACTGATTGTGAGTTTAAGCAGAATTTATCATTGAGATGTTATTTCATGACCTACTTATCATAATCTTTTATCCAATATACTCTAGGAAAAACAAGCACCATATAGAACGCGCATCATATTTCAATGTGTTAATATGACGCAACTGTTTCTCGCATTACAAATGTTCATTTTTAATTTGGTTGGTCAATTCCATGGTTTTGTATCATCCAGTTTGATGAGTGCCAACTCGAAATCGATGTGTGAGTAGAGTTTCCATGACAATGTTCCTATTTACTTATTCATCTATTTATATATAAAGAACTACCAAGCGACGTCGAAGAATTTGAAATGTTTATGAGATACGAAATTAATAATTCGAAATTTATCGTTTCAGATTGGAACAGTACTTGTTTAACGTATTGAAATGTGTTTATTGTCACTGGTAGCAACGGTGTTACTTTCGAGAGATAAAATGCATTTCTTCAACAAATCGAATCGTCAAGTCAAGCAAAATGATAGTGGATACGTAAACAGAAGTTTGGAGGACGTCGTTTAAATTGCAGAGAAAGCTCCTTTTCTGCTGCCAAATATAACACAGCAATGAAAATATTCGCTCGAATCGGTGACGAAAATTTTGGTGATGAAAATTGAATACGATATATTCAATAATTATCATTTGTCATCAAAACCGTCTCTGAGGATCCTGAAGCGTTTTATTTCATTCATCCTTAACGTACCTCTTCGTTTGTATTTTCTCCTTTTCACCGAAACACAACGCATTACATTACTTCGTTGGAAATGGTGGAAAACGATTTCTGCGAGCAGAGAATACTATTTGTTAAAAGATCATGTGTAAATGTACATACTACCTAAAATGTTTCATTGTTTATGTGAACTTTTGAAAGAAATGAATTAAAAATGTTGGAATATGTTAATAATGTGTATGTTTGCACATGCATTCACACTGTATTGCCGAATGGATAGTTGTTGCTGAACACGCATATTGTTAGAGTTGACTGACAAAATGAGAATACTAAAAGTAAAATGGCCGTAGAGAGAGTCATTTGAGTATGGGATTAATGATGTTTAATTCGAGATTAGTTTATTAGAGTGTGACTGGATTAAGCAACTTCATAACCCTATTTCGTATCTAACGAGTACCATCACCTGTCATAAACACCACATACCTCACCCGATATCCACTCCTCATACAACCATTAAGTTACCGGTTGTCGTTTTGTTATTATTTGGTCATGTTCTCAGCTGTCGTGCCCTTTGGTTCATCATGCTTACTACTGGCGCTTCTTGTCACCGACAGTAATTATTTAAAATATAATAACAAGTTGTTCGAAAATCTTCAAATTTTTCTTGTCCAGACTTATGGAGAATTTCCATCTCTTTCCTCTTCAACAAGTTGCTTTGTCGTCAGCTACAATTGATTTCTATGCTTATAAGAAAACAGACGTTTCCATCAACAAATGCAACATAAGTTTTCTGGCTGAGAAAAAAATGCGAATTTAGGGATCAGTGTTCAAAATATCTGAGAAATAAGCGTATGTGAATTAAGTGAATCTATAATAAATTCATTTTTTTGAAATCCAAAGTCTTAATTGATTGAATTGAATAAAGATATTGAATTGCGAGTATTTTCGTTTGAAAACTATATCATTCAGGTAACGCATGCCTACCACCTGCGGGTTTTGTTCAACCTTTCTATCAGCAACCGCTTTATTCAGGTCAGATTTCAGAACTTTTTAGCAACTGTTTGTTGTTGTGCGATCTGAAATGGACAGGCGAGCAAGAGATCCGAGGAAATTGTTGTATTTAGATATGATCCAGACGGGGAGCCATGATTGAGGAATTTCTCATCAATCGTGTAGCTAACATAATGTGATTTTCTAATTTGTATTTTCACATGCCAAAAGTGACGATTGATCATCTAGATGGATTAGGAGCTCTAAGCGTCGGTGCGTATCGGGGCCTGAACCCGTACGCACATGCACTCGCGCCGGGGTCAACACACCACGTTGAAACAAGTCTTGACGAAATGGAATCACCATCTGCTCTGAACTGCCACGTTTTTGATGAAACGTGTCGATGGTCAAACACAAATGAAGATGAACTCGACTGGAAGATGCGCGGCTCTGCACGTGAAGCTGAACGATTCATCACAACATTAGCTTCATCATCACTTCCAGGTAAGTAAGAACTTACCTGTGAATGATCAATATGTCATTCCAAGAATTCTAATGGTGCATTTGCCATCGAGAACGCTATTACAGATTTATCAGCAGCAGTGTTAACTTCAACAAGAAACAACGGTTGGGAAGCAGGACAGTTGATTTCCGATCAACTTCCATGTATCACTTCACCATTGCAATTGACCGCAACCGTTTGGCGATCGCATGCGCCCACTCCTTACGAACTGCCTAATCTTCAAGTGTGTTCGCGGAACGTTCACAGTGATCTACCGCTCTCAAACTGCAATCTATTTCCAATCAAAAATGGAGTACCAGTCACTGTAAATGTGCCTCTTCCCAAGGACCTTTTCTCTCCAGTTCAGGTTAGACTCAGTCGCACGTTCTTAAAATTACACCTCCGAATTCCATTTTTCGCCCTGTAGCAAAGTGTGAGGGAAAAAGGGAGTTGACTAATTGATATTTTCAAGTGCATAATCAATGCCTAATAACTCTAATGTATGGTACAAATTTGAATGCACTGATTGAGCAAAAGATTCAAAAATAATAATTTGCCGACGATTAATCACTCGAAATGAATTTCAGATAGTGTTAGTGGGTGATAATTTTGTTGGCTCTGATGGTGGTGCAATCTTTTTGCAAGATCTTTACATTGATGGGCATATCGATTCGGATTGTTCAGCTACTGGAGTTGATACTCAGAAACAATTCGCTTCTGATCAAGCACTATCTTTGTCTGAGAGTAAAACACTCCATCCTTTAAGAACGGATAAACTCTTATTACCAAGTTTATCGGCTATGTCGAACCTGATTCCCTCACCACCGAAAAAACGTTTAAATGCTCATTCAGTAATGTCACTAGAGTCGCAATCAGCATCCTCATCAAGTGATCATCTTTACGAAACATGTCTCACTCTATCGTGCAATCCTGCAGGTATCTACTTCTTGGAAAATGTTGAGTGATTAAGTTAGATGACATTCAGATCTATGAAAATTCTCATCCTCTTTCAGAATCAGTTTCACAAAACTCATTTGAATATTTCACAGATACAACTTATTTTTTGAAGAAGTTTTCCAGCGCTGTAGTAATTTTCAACAACAAATGTTGCAATTATGAAGTACAGAATTGAAAAAAACGCATAAATTATCATGCAGAGACACAATGTAAATGGCGTTCGGAAGGTGACGCATGGCTGAAGGCATCAACTCATCGTTCATCAAACCCATTAACTGGTGTTCATATCCCACCAACTGGCTCAACTGGTTATTTGGTTGCACCATTCACCGATGATAATCCACAGTCATCTTATTATCAAATGATCAGCCCAACAGTGAATGTACCATTCAATGAAGGCGCTCTATATTTTTGCTTTAACGAGTACTTCGCAACTGACGGACTGAGACTAGCGATTTGCATCGATAGATCAGCACAAAATTGTTTCTATTCGAAGAGTGATATCAATATTGAAACGAATATTGAGGTGAGAAGTTAAATTTATTATATCAAAGAAAAAATTTATTTTCATTACATCAATCAGAAATGCCTATGAATAAGTGATTTAGCAGAACTCACAATTGTAACTTGGCAGGACTCATTCATGCAAATGCTACAATCGTGTCAACAGTAATCATCAACGATGATGATGGTGTTCTTTTTTAGTTTAAAGTTGAGAACACCTAATTGGTTGACAAGTATCACTGAAATTATTCTTGTTTCAGGAGAACCGCCGATGGAATTTTAAGTGTGTTCAACTTCCAAGTGGTTCATACCAGGTTTTCCGTTGCATTTTATCTGCTAATTCCTTGTTACGTACTTCCTAGCAGTCCAATGATAATTTTAATGAGTTTGCCTCGAAATGCTGTGTTTCCTTAGATGCTTTTGATAAATAATCGTAAGAGGATTTTGATAAATGATCGTAGAAGTTTAACAGTGTTCGGTCAAACAATTAAATAGCAATGAGTATGAGATTGAGAAGATCGCAGCTGGTTTCGGCTGGCTATTTTTAATGGTGCTTTATTACAGCAAGTGATTGCATTTAAGGCATGTATAATGGGAAGTGGGTCATCATTGATGAGTTGGGATTATGACTGCCGTACATTTACATGATTCAATGCTGCTGCATTCAGTCATGAATGCAGCAGCATTGTTATGAATGGTGGATAACATATTATATTTAGGTGAGCATTGTGGCTCAAAATCGAGGCGCAAATAGGGGTGATATCGGATTTGTACCCGTTCGAGTGTCACGTGATCCATCCGGTTCAGACGCCGTCTGTTGAATGACACGTTAAATTTATGTGATTGTAACTATCACAGCAACTGTTATCACTCACTATTGTATCCAGTTTTTTGTCGAACGCTTGCCTCTCAATCAGCATTCAATCACTCTAATATTATTTCATTAAATTTATCCTTGTTCATAAAATCGCCATCTACTTACGTCTTTATTGTATGTGTGCTGGATCAATTATGAACTTCCATTTTATCTTAGACATTTTATCTTATGGCTTAAGATTGTTTTTACGCCAAAGTGAAATGATTAAATTCGAAATTTTTGAGTAACGCAGCAAGAAGTCATCGTATAAATTTATGCGAATGTGAGCAATTTAAAATTGAGTCTATCAGCAATGAGCATTCCAAATGAAACAATCTTCTGGTGAGCTCATTCCAAAGAGAATGCAAAACTTGCAGTTATCCAACTGTAATGATTCACCCTTTGCAATGATTATCTCATTGTAATGATGCTGTTTATTTTTTGATGGTTACGCAAGTACGTAACCAAAATGGAGCAATTTATGATCGAACTTTTCATGGATATATTCTGGTTTCAAAACTACGAACTACCGTTCATAGCATGAAAACTCGAGAATATGGCTCACTTCAGTGTCATTTATTCCCACTGTCAGTGACGGAATTTGTTAACGATGAATGACTTCAACAAAAGATCGTTATTGAATTGGAATTTAGAACCAAAGATGTGACTGCATCATTCAAAGTGAATTTCTTGAAGGATTATCATGAAATTTGCCATGATTATAACGTAATTGTCATGAAAGTTTGATTTGAACAAATAATATTTGTATTATTGCATCGATTACCGTTCATCATTACTTTAGTAGTCATCCGCAAGATATCGATGACGGCAGCAATTTTCAAGAAACTACGCCTAATGAAAGCTCATTCATTTATATTTGAACGCATGGAGGACAAATGAACAGATTTATGGAATATTTAATGAAGAGTTAACAGATGCATAAAAATGATACAGTCAATTACGACATCTAAGAACAGCTGTTCCATCAACAATGAGTGCAACAAATACATTTACTGTTCTGGCTCAGTAATCCAGCGCTTTGATGCTGAAAAAGAAATACATAAGTGTATATTGATTCACCAAAAAATGCGATGACATGGATCGTATATGGGAAAGGTCACTTCTGCTTTCTGAATGGTTACTTATCTCAGAAGGTGACCAACATTCAATTAATTGATTGGCAGGCATTCAGAAAACAACATTAAGAATGAAAGTTTCATCAAAGGAAAACATTTCATCGAGAATGAAAATTCTACAAAGTCGATTTCAATACGGACGGTTACCAAGGCTAATTTCACAACAGTGCCGTGGGATTTTCGGTGATCATGTAGAATTGCTTGATCTCATTTTTTCACATACCAAAGAAGTGTGATCTAGCATTGTATGAAAAACTTGATGCAAGAAGAAGAGATATAGCACTGAGTGGGATTGACTGAGGATATTCCCGAACGTCATGTATAATTTACCGAATCTCTTCCAATTGAAGTGGCATAATTGGCGCAACACCCTTGACAGTATGAATACGAGGAGAAGCCGCCTGGATTGCAATCCTGAACCGATGCTCCGTTGAAGAATTTGGCTTGTGTGGTACATTCTGCAATGAATTCGAGTATGACATGATGCCTTCGCATGACCCACTCGTTTACAACAGTACCGAATGATATTCCTCTGGATGGTAGGAGATAACCATTATTTCATCGTTCATGTTGTGCGTTTGGAGAATTTTGAAGCTAAGTTCGAAAGAGGTGAAAACGGACGATTCATCGCTAGTAAGAATATACGGTTGATAGGATAACTAAGCGAGGAGTGAATGTCAACGGGTAACCATGTACATATTCCAAATCAGTTTCTGAAGTGCTAATTCGAAATCAATTTCAGTTTTGAGGATGAATTTGAATTGCATTTAGGCTGTGCGCTGTAAATGGCATGATGTGATGTGAGTGAGCATGGGAGAGATCGCAAGGAAACATTCAAAACCAAAATCTAACGAGTGTTTCATCATGAAAGTAATGAGTAGCGCTGATCCATCGGTGACTCTGACATGTACACAGCTTCATTGAGAAATGAAACACAAGTTCAATTTTCAAAAATAATCGTTAGAATCAAAAATGACTAGATTTAAGGGTGTGTGAAAATTTAAATCACTGCATGCATCGATGACACTGAAACATATGCTGAAAGTGAAGACTTCGAGTGGTAAAGCAATTTAAACTCACTGATACACGTTGGGAAAGGCGTCTCTGGGATGATAATCGATTGGACTTGTTGAGGCGCTTGTTGCGTAGATGCAAAAAGCATAAACGAAATCAGCGCAATACCGTACGCCACCAACATATTTATTCGTTAAGTTGCGGGTTACTAGCACCTCCGATGTGATTTCGTTCGGCTCAAGTCAGCGGTTTTATAGAGCATTTGTTTTGTCCTTTTTGAGCATCAAGCAATTCTTGCTTCTCGGTTGTTAGTGTCTTGTGTTTTGGTATGAATAAGCATTATTAGAGCAATATTAACATATTCACATCAAATTCATCTTGATATGGTTTGATTCGCCCACAGTGTTGAGACTAACTTCGTCAATAACATAAACAAAAAATGTTTTGATTATATATTCACACAATTCCGAGCATCCGGAAACTGATTGTCTTCCATATAATGCCAAAGTTTTCTCCGAATTAAACGTCATCAACCTGATAATATTTTACAATGAGAATTTTTACTAATGTAAACGTTCATCGTGAGATGAACAATCGAATTTTTGCAATCAGTAGAAATTCAAATAAATGAGAAAAGATATGTGAGGATAAAGAAACGTGATAAGTGGCCCACATTACATGTTAATCCAATCAAAGATGTCGCTGTTTGATGATATAAACTCAAAACACAATCGATGATCGTTGATGAACTCATTATATATGATATCTGATAGTCAAAGATGGGCAATAGCGCGCTAATTCGCTAATCCGCTATCAGCAAATTAGTGGATTAGCGCACTAACGTGCTCAGTTAGCGGAATTTTTTTAGCGTTAGCGGATTTATTGTCATTGGTTCGTGGGTAAGCGAGTTAATTTTCCGCGAATGTTAGCGGATTAGCGGACTAATTCCGCTAACCGTAGGTCTGCGAGTGAATACGTAAATCTTCCACCACTAAGGTATGTAAATACGCTGTAACACTGCACTAAACTCAAGCCTACCCTACTCGTACCCTCTCGAACGGTTCGCTGTTGAGTATTCAATCAAGTTATTGTTGTTGATGATCACTGTTTACCAAATTTCATGATCGATCATGGATAGGAGAAATTTGAAGGGCATTATTATTTCAAATGTAGGAGATGATGGATGTGTGCAATGCGACTAGGAAGTTATTATCGATGAGAACTAATGAGGAAGCAAAGATCGAAAAAATGTTAACTGGATGGATGTGCCATTAGGGTTTGCAAAATCACGACGATTTTTCAATCCCGGGATAGAACAATTATTGAAATATCGATGCGGGACATGTTTAAACACATTTTTTCGAACCAATATGTTCACTATTAATCAGAAAGGAGCTAATTCAACAAATTGTTGAACAAATCCAGGAAAATAAGTATTCAAATTCAAATCAGTATTTCATATGATGATGCCAATGATCATGCCGCAAGGGCATACTGCATATTCTATGCTAAGGCATCTTGTCATCTCGGGTCTAAGCTAATAACAGTACATTGCATATGAATATGAAATTCTTGATTCTCAAACACTTATTTGCAATGCTTCAAGTCCATTTTCTCTCAGCATTAACTTCAGCTGAATTCTGCCGTTTCGGAAATTTCGATTTTTTACGGAAGAAATGCGCCGCATGAATTATATAATTTGAATTTTGAAATGATTAAAAGTTCGAAGTTTATCTAAAAAGGTAAAAAAAATATCTGCAATGGATTTTGATCGAACCATCGAGCACTTACATATTTGATAATTTCGATCAAAAATCATGCAAATTTGCTTGATATTAAAGCTTAAGATCCTTTTGAATGGAACAGCTTTGCTCATTTCGGCAATGAATTCTCACTATGAGTGAACTCAGTGAGAATTTATGTACATTTCGATCAGTTGAAAACGTTTCCAAATAGCGAAGTAAAAAGACTTGCAGTCTTTGGAACATGCAGTTGAATTAACAGATGGAATATTGAAGCTGAACAAATCTTGTGGGAAGAAACGACTCAAAATTTAATTGAACTTTTATTAGAAAATGTGATCATCTCTGTTAGTCTATTACATAGAAATGCATCCAGATGAGGGTGATAAAAAGCAATGAAGAGCAGAATAATCAGTTGAATATTCAATGAAATGTTACGTAAAAGTTCATCGAGCTGTCGTTGATCATGTCATTCGTCCGAATTGTGTCTATTTCCTTAGCTGAACATCAAGGATAGAGGGAAAACAGCAAAGATAATTACATATAAATTAGATGGGAATGATTAAGGCTTGCATCAAGATGGGCATACTATCAAAATTCACACAAATTAACCTGTTTTACCGAATCCCGAAATCCCGGGATTTTTCAAAACTTAAATCCCGGGATCGGGACCAGAACTGTAATCCCGCGATCCCGTGCAAACCCTATGTGCGATTGATGATTGCACTGTACATTGTTGTGACATCGAATTGTGTGGGAATTTTGATATAATTAACAAACTGATGATTATTAGTGACTGCTGATTTTCTGGTGTTTATTGACTTACTTACCGGTGATTGTTATTGACTGATAATTATTGACTGTTGTTGAATGATTCAATAAAGATTTCCAACTGTTTAACGTCCCTTTACAAATAAACGGTACTGATGCAAATTTTGAGAGGAAGTTCCAAATTAGCGGATCAATTTTGCTTGATTAGCGGATTAGCGTTAGCGCTCCGCCAATTTTTTGGTGATGTTGACGCTAGCCAGTTGCAGATGTAGTTGTTAGGTTAGCCATTTAGCGATTCGCGCGCTAACTTTTTTCGTTAGCTTGCCCATCGCTGCTAATAGTGACCACCACTTTCAGAGTATAGTTGCCCAAAAAGCACTTAAAGTTTTTCCCTCCCCCCCCTTCCCTCTCTCCCCGAAAATTGGTCTGTTTATGGCGATTCAATCCCCTTTCAACTGAAATCATCTCTTCGAAATATGCGCATCATTTTCCTTGCTCAAATTTCGACACTTCATCAACAAATCGATTCACCTATCCGAACTCTTTTTCTCTGTGCACCACCTAACCGCAATGCTTCAAAAGTGCATTTTGATTTGTATTAGCAAAGCTGACTATTGCTTGGCATTTTAGCACCTCATCATTTGCATTGCAAATGTGTAGTCTGACTGATCCTCTCCGTCTGCGTCGCGCTAGCCACAGTTCGTGCCGGTATTTCGCGCATCTTTCATCATTTTAAATGTTTGCTTGATAGTTTGATGAGTGCGTTATCATTTCAGATAACTTGTTGTTTGCCATAGTCGGGAGGTGGACAAGCATAGCTTTTGACGAGGATGTCTGGTGTAAGGATTCTGGTTACCTTAGAAACAGCGGTTTTTTGTCGCTTTGCAGGCGTATTTGATCATGTCAGCCACTCCAAACATTTCTCAGTTCGCAAGGTTTTCCCCTTCCGTACATTTGCTATTCTGTCCAATTAATCAGAAGTTTAATTATGCTTTTCTGCGGTTCAGTACACTTTGTTGCTGTAAAGGGGTTACACCTTAACAGCAAAATCCATCGAAAGAAAGAAAAGAGATAGCCTCAGCATAAGCCTAAGCGTTGCTATAAAGGGGTTACCCCTTAACAGCAAAACTCTTTTCGTTGTCTATCTGTGTGAACGACCATCGAAAGAGAGAAAAGGGATAGCCTAAGCATGTGAGTGTGCGCACCCCTTAACAGCAAAAGATCCCACTTTGGTATTGAATGACTTAAAAATCCGCAATATTTCAAGGAACGAGGATCAGAATTCTATGTGCAGTCTAGTCGGTGTGATAAACGTGATGATTTTCAATATTGTGAAGAATTGCCATGAGAGGTATTGCATAGTATTCAGGTATACGTAATCGGAAGTCTGTAATTCCATATTGCAATTCAATCAGCTGTCTTTTGAGAAGGGGGGGAGCGGAGGGGAGAGAGAGAGAACATGAGCTTAATCTAATTGGTACATAATAAGTGCGTAGACGAAATGAATGGTTCGCATAGTGCATTTATTATCTAAATTATTCGAAGAGTCGTTCGATGGCCGTGATTGCATTCGAACAAATGAATAGAAGTGAACCAGGATCCATATGTACTTTGTTGGTGTTGAATATTTCATATTGTTATGCGTGCGTGAATCATAAAATGTAATTGGTTCTTTTTTACTATGATCACTCCATAAAATGGTATATGGAAAAGTAGTCGTGCTCGATATTGACGGCTAATCTGAAAAGAAATAAATGAAGACTTTCCAAATCTGTCGTCGATCAATGATGCTTATTGTTAGATGTAGTGTTGCTGTACCTGTTACAAAACGGGTCTAATTGAGGGGTTTCTCTTCGCCGAATTAAAGATTCAAATTGACTGTGTTATGCATCAACAAAAAACTGTTCTGTCGAAGGTTAAATTACAGTTAATAAAGAGTTAAAGAGACAAAAGAAGAGTTAAATTCAATCTTGTTCTTCCTACTGTTTTATGGTTACTATGTGTGTAAGAGTAATAACGGAAATGGTATAATAGTAATAATAATAATTCCAGTGTTATTGTTGCAGCTGTTATTATTCTCGCTAACAATTTACCTATTCGTAACAGTGTTCTTTCACCGATATTGCTTCGTGTATTTGAGATGATTGACAGATTGAACGATGGAACTGACGATGACTTTGAAGTAACAGATACGAAAATGCACCCTTTACCGCCGTATGATACCTATCAATTCCTTGTGGAACATTCGACTGTTTTTGCAGTTATAGTTGCCATTTTTTCGGTCATTGTATCCACCATTCTGTGGCGTTACTTTAAGAGTCATGAACAAGAACAGTTTGTCTACACAAGTCCACGTACGTCCATCTTTCGTCTATTTTCTGAACGCTTATCTATGCTTCCCAGCTCATTTCATTTTTTAAAAGAGTTAGTTCTGTACTATTTTGGTTAACCTGGTATCACATATCATATTATTATATCGCATATTATGTATTCTGCTATTGTTTGTTCCGTTTGGTTTTTACTCATGTGTTCTTTCATTAATGTGCTTTGCAGGTGATATGCATTATGGAACGTTCAACAAATCGGTTTTGAATAATCTGCGAAGAGGAGCATCACCCATCTCAATAGCTCATACAACATCTTGTAGTGTAAGTCACTCTTCGTTTGGTTTCTTTAATTGATAATTTTTCCCTCCGCATTCCTTAAACAAGCTCGTAATCAGTAACTGGAAATCACTGTCAAATTGTGATAAAATGGAGGTTTACATTGATCTCTTTTCGTAAACATCGAGTTATCACTGATTATTCAGTTTGATAATAGCGTCAGTAGAAATATGCGCGTTTACCACTAAAGAGATGATATCATTTGAAGAATCGTCGTACAAAATTGGTGGATGATAATGATCATGGATCGGGTAGCAGCAAAGAGTCGGTAGAAAAGCAGGACAACGTAAGTGACAGCATGAAGGGAGAAAGGAACAGCCTCGATAAGGGAGGCAGCAAAGGTTATTTGTTGGCACGTTTATAGATTGGTCATTGCTATTCGATTTGTCACTAAGCGTTATTTATTCGTGCAACGTTTCAGATGTTTTGTCGAAAAGAAATGAGCACTTGGACAATGATGACACGCATTCGAAAGATCCAATTGAGGAAGCATGTTTCTCTATTCGCTTTCGTTCAAGTCTAGTTTTTCTCAAATTCTTTCATTTTGTAGTATCTGATCCTTAATTTATGATCAGTTCCTCATTATCATTGAAATTTGCAATAAATACATTGGATCTCAGGCAATCCTGAAGGATGGTTAGAATAGTTTTCAACTGTCAAACTTGTGCATTTTATATTAGTGACAGTTGAATCATATGCTCCAAAATTGTTGGTGTTGGTGAATGGTGTGACTGATCTTTTTAGACGTCTTCGTAGGTTGAATCGAAATGTTATCCCAGTTGTTATTCATCAGTTTTAGTATCCAAGTGAAAAATTCTCAGGTGAATGATGAGGGTGAAGTAGAAAGTCTGTTGGCGACATCGAGTGGAAATAATTCAAGCACCATCAAACTGAGTGTATCTGATTGCAAAAAGATCAATTTGGTCAATACGCTTGGTAAACTTCACGGTAAATTAGCCACTGCCGAATTACACGCAAGAGCGAGTAGAATCGAAAAGGAAATGACTGAAAGGCAACGGGATGAGGTGAATCATTCGTTTTCAGTTGAATATGAAAACTTCATTCCCAATTTAATTTTCGGTGATTGCAGAAGTTGCGTTAATTTTTAAAAATCGAGTTCCTTCGAATTTAGGAACGTGAAGTCCGGAGTAAGCAATTGGAGGAAATCTATGCACTGATGATGGCTGACGCTGAGAAATTTGGTATGCAAGATAAGTCCGAAGTGGTCGAACAAATGAAATTATACTCCATTTGAAAAAAAAAAAAACTGGTGTGTGGAACGCCTATTGGTGATATCGCATGAGCAGCTGGTCGATGGATTTTTCGATTCACAAGTTTTTGAGATGTCGTTTTATTTATTTATTTTTTGAATATATTCATGCCATATTGTACATGTAATAAATTTATCAAAATTTTCCTTTGTGTTTTCAGTTCAAATATAAAACTCATCATTTCATTCGAGTCGGTTGGATGAGTAGGTACAGTTGAACATAACAGATCCTAGGATGTATGAAAGCAAATGTTCAGAACCATCGAGTCATTCATTCCGCTCGACAACAGAATTATCAGACTGAGAGAAAATGTTCCGTGCATCATTGATGTTCCATGCATAGGGAGATGAACTAAGCGAGAACCGTAACGTCTATATGATTTCGTAGTGAAGGGTAGTCAGGAAACATCTTGAATGGCTGCATAGAGAGCTATGATGTTGTTGGTAACAGAGCACACGTCGTTTTTATTCGCGGCAGTTAAGTAGAGTCAGCAAGCACGTCTACTTGAATATAAGCATTCAACCTTCAGAGAATAAAGAATCGTTGTTGACTAATTTGCTGATAGGTGGAGTGAAAGGATTCTGCAGGTTTACTGGAATAAAAAGCGGTTATCTGAAATTTAATCAGCACCGTTTTCTTTGTGTATCACTGATGCAATAGAAATTTCACCTCATATCGTTCTTTACTTTCGAGCTGAGGAGTCCAACACTCAAGTGTATATCGGCAAATGCTTACTGATTTCATGATGATGATCAAAAATCACGGGGTGCGTGAGCATACCTTCATAACTTCCACATGTTTTTTCCACATTACGGGTTCATGATGATTTACACTCTAACGGTTACCATGGTAACGTTAGCAATAACTTTGTCTGACTGGATGGGATTGATTAAATGAGTGCTCGGAACGCATTTAACACGTCTGATGATTGAATGATCCATCCGAAGTTTTCCGGCTTACACTGACAAATCAACCTGATTAAGTCAAGTGCTTCTATATGTTCACCTTGTTTGAAGTGCAGGGACTTCTTCGTTATTCATTCTTTTATTTGTTTTAAAACGAAACTTGGGACAATGTCATGTGGTAATCAACTGATCGAGTATATTGTGCATCTGATGAGTTCTGAGCACCTTTTGCGTCAGTTTATTTTTTGACGATCGTGAACTCATAAATATGCCTTAGCGACTGCCGCTCGTGTTAATTGAGTTGGATAATTTCCTTCACTTTACAGTTTTATCTGTCTTGCTCGATATCGCTGTCTTAGAATGGGAGCAAATGTATCGACAGGCACAAAGAAGCTCAATACGCATATATCGATCACTTGCATGGTGATTTTCATTCGTGCCTCCTCATTAATAACACTTATACATGATTTTTGAGTATTGCTATGGAATGGCATTTCTGATTGTAATATGTTTTGTTGATTTTTTATAATATCTCTCTCGTGAGCTTCTGCTCTACTATGAGAATAGATGAAGTGAAACTACTGACATTTTAATGCAGTTCGGATTATTATAGTATAGCGACAAAATCCTCATTGTTGATACCACTGGTCGAGCTCAAAGGTTGATCCAAAATTTTGTTGAAGAGCATTGGCCAGGTAAATGAATTGATTTGCGTCTTTTTTTTCCGAAATTATTATAATCTTATTTACATGAGCAATACAGTCGCATAGTGAACAATTTTATTCTTCTAACAAGAATTTTTTCTTTTTTTAATGACCCGTTACTCAGCTCTGCTACTGACGAATTGACGAAAATAAGTTCGTAGAAAACTGGAATAGTTGATATAATTGGTGTATTGAAAACAAGCTGATTCTAATCAGTATGCTGGATAACACTAACTATCGTTACCTCTCGTACAGCATTAGTTTTTATGAAAATTACAAAATACCTATATGGAGTTTCATTCCAAAGTCATTGAATTTTAATCCGTTACATATATTTTCTTTACAACTCGTGCTGCTTAGGAGACAAATAATAGATCAATTTTAATTCTTATTTTTGCTTTTCAATAGGAACTTGAATTGGCAAAATTTTTTCTAATGTTACATCTCAATTTAATGTAACATCTCAATTCATCTCAATTTGTTTTTCCCTCATGTTTATATTTGATCAGTTTTATTTTATAATTTATTTACTTGGTATTTATTGTTAATCACCCTTTTGTGCTTCCTAATTAATTCACAAATTATCATTAATTGGTTCAATTTTATAATCATGCTTTGATGAAGGTAATAAATTATTATTATATGTTATTTTGATGCCGAACGAATATCATTTCAATTTTTTGTTTTCAGGTGGCATTCAATCCCAACGATATTTGCAAGATTGTTTCGAGATAAAACTCCGAGGACGCCCTTTTCAGGTTTTCTTCTTATAACCATGAAGTGCAGCAAAAAAATTAATGTTTTTTTGATTATAAATTTGTAGTCACGTATACATTCATATAGACTTGTAAAATCGTGTCCATTCAATGTGATCTCTGACAGTGTTTGGACCCTATTTTTGGACACGAACGAAGATATGAATGTTCCAGTCCATAGTGTTCTGAGCACAGCGCTTCTTAAATACTTGCAAGCTA